>JAFBJY010001438.1:0-124692 GCA_016801885.1 Toxotes chatareus
AAAATCTGCAGAGACTAACACCGAGGCCACAGAGTTTTCTCCGAAAATAAAGTTGCTGTGGAGCATCTTTTGAAAACATTGTCTGTATTTTCAGAGAAGCTCACCAGGAGTCCAGAACTTGTACCAAGAGTATTTGAAGTTTTCCCTAGCTTCAACATGTTGGCTATCAAGTGAAACTGGCTCTGTGTTCACATCTTTTGTTTTGTACTGATAAATAATTATTTTGTTTTCACCACATTGATTTCAGCTGGCTAATGAAACAGCATGTTTGAAAGCTTGACAGTACAGTGATATTCATTTTGTCTTTTCAGATCTCACTCATTTATTCCTAATTGCAGCTTTGAACTGATGATCCATCACCTCAGAGGATGTTTTTTTTTTCTGATTTGTTGTTGTTGTTCCAGATGGTTGAACACTGACACTAACAGTCCCTACAAAGATCCCATTATTCTGTGTTGACTGGCTGTGGATCATCTTTCTTCCTCCTTAACTCCCTTCTATGAACAGACACTGCAGCTGGTGTCCTGTTCACAGCAGAGTGAACTCCTGTAAAGGAGAATAAGGCGGAAAGAAAGATGGAGACTACTCTCTCTCTGCCAGGATATTTAGGATTGTTTCCATTAATGATGAGATCCAGTTCTCTCTCAGGGAGTAGTAAGGCTCCAGTGACAGAGACCAACACGCTTTTAAACTGGATCTGAACCAGTGATGTTTCTGCTCTACAGTCACTTGGCTCTCAGTCAGAGTGTGGGCAAATATTAAAACCAGGTAAATGAGGAAACCTTCACAGGTTTTACATGATGAAACAATGGAAACCACTGGGATGGAGTCACCAGAAATAGACTATGGAGCTCTTTTATTCAGGACAGAGAGACCAACAGCAGAGGAAAGTAGTAGAGTCCAAGAGTCATTAGCATCAGAGGAACAAGTATCACAGAGTGTCTGCAACTTTACTGTGAATCATCCACTGCTGGAGGTCACAGCTCAGAGTGGGAGAAGAGAGCTGTGTAATGTGCTGTCAGAGTCAGAGCTTAAATCATCATACATCTTTTTTCCCTAACTGTATCCTGACATTGATGGATGGAAAGTCACGTTGGCACTTTCAGACTTTCTACTTGTTTTAACTGACAAGAGTCTGTGGAAATCGATATGATGAAAAGAGGAAGAAGCATAATAACTCTACAAACCCTCTGATCATCCCAACAGCAAATTCACTGATGGACCAGGGTTCACACATTTACAGTGTGTGAAACTATGTGTGAGTGCATTACACCATCACACTGAAGCCCACTCTGGCAGGTGAAAAGTGTTGAACTGCAGCATGTGTACAGAAGAGGAACATATCTGTCTACACCTGCAACAGTAGAGCCAGTGCAGGCCGAGGTTGCAGTGCAGGAGAACTGACTTGGGATCTGGGAAAAAAGCAGGGATGAGAATAAGAGGATGATAGAGAGATGAGTGCAAATTGTGATTTCATCAATTTGAAGTAACACTGAGAAAAAATGGAACCATATGAGAAAATAAAAAGTGTAAACAGTGATAATTGTTTTGTGTTGTAGAGAGAACAGCAGTCGTCTCTGCCTCTTTCCATGGTGCTGACTGAGAGCTTGTTAATGCTTCACTTCACAGTCCACATTGTTTGGAGATGAGGAAAATCTACAGCAACAGGATTAAAAATAAAGTAGCAACTCATAATCCTTCAAATGATTATTTTTTAAACTAATTGTCTTCATCCTGTGTTGCAAATAATAATATGTGAACTTCATTATAGAGGCTAATGGGCTCATTATTGGCTAATTGCAGCAGGTTACTGCCATCAGCCTGAGGCCACTTTATGCTACTTCCAACAGGATTTCAGTAGATATATTAACATGAATGTTGTACACACTCCATCTATCTGTTAGTGAGTTGTGTACAGTTCAGCTGCTGCTGTCCTTGGTGCTGAATTCACCAACCCAGCTGAATGGTCCTGAGTGAACAGTGAACACATGAATATTTTAGCATTATGTATTTAAAATCTTTAAAATGTTCTTATCTATAATCCTATAGAAAGATTAAAATTACCTTTAAAAAGAAAAGTTGTTACAGATACATATATATATATAGCAAAGTCTGTAGAAAACTTTGTTAAGTCTACTGCAGGTGTGGGTGAGACCTGATCCTCAAAGCACGCAGGTCTTATTTATAAACAGCTTGCGTTCTGTCATGTGACTGTGATGTCATCAGTTGAACTGCCTTTGATGTGCCTTTGATGTATCCTGGCCCCTGGGTGTCCTCTTTTTGATATATTTCTGGCCTGGTGTCTCTGTGATGTCACAGCTCTGTGATGTCATCAACTGACCTGCCTTTGATGTATTCTGACCTTTGAGGAAGAACTAAATTAAATAATTGTTTTCGCGTTAAGTGAACGTTAACTGTAAAACTTTGGTGAAGCTGCATCACAGTGTGAACCTGACTTTGAACCACAAACAGACAGGCTACTATTGACACATAGCAACCACATATTACATCACTGCAGTAAAATCTTGTATGATGTCTTTGATGTTTTTGAATATATTAGTTGGTGCTTCCCTTTCTGCCATTGCAACCCCCTACACCCCTAATTCCCTAACTCATACCTCTCACCTTTGAAACAGAGAAAACAGTGTGAGGCCTAGAATTTATGGGAATGAAGGGCTTTGTATACTTGCTTATATTACAACTGCATCACCTTAACTAACCTGCATCATACTAATAAAATATGTGAATAAAACCCTGTATGTATCTGAAGTATGCTCTAACTTATACAAGTCCAGTAGAGTTGTATTCATTATCAGCCGTATATACATAGTACAAGGTGAGACTAAACAATGCGTTTCACCAGGAACAACTGGTGATATACACAACTGTTAAACACAGTACAAAGACAGATGGTATAGTGCACACACACACTATTTTCAAACACACGCACTTTAGTGCTTTACACTAATCAGTGAGATCATAAATTTCTACTTGCACACATGTCACACACACACACACACACATACACTCTAGGACACACATGTACATACACTTTTACACAATGTGGCAAAAACAACAGTGACATAAATCAAACAAAAATGAACAGTATGTATTTAGATTCCCCATAAGACAGATATTGAAAGTATGGAGCTTCATCTAAGCTCTATATTATATATACATAATACATAACTGCATAACTAAAACCCTTATTATTTTTTACACAGGTGAGTCTTAGCCTGTGTTCACTAGTATTTTGTCCAAGTCACTTCCTGCTGCATTCTTGCTGTGGTTGTACCTGCTTTTCTCATCCTGAATCTGTGTTCACCTGCTGTTATTACCCTTAGTGTTACCTGTTTCCCTGTCTTGTCACCTCTGGGATTTGTCCTCTTCCCTTTGGATTCACTTTCATTTGTTCACCCTCAAGTAAGGACTTCAAGTTTTGAGTTTTGAACTTTAGCTTCTGAAGTTTTCTCCTTCTTGGAGCCGATTTAGTTGTTTAAGTTTTGTTTCCTGGCCTTGGACTTTGATCCAGTGATTTTTGAGTTTAATAACGAGGGTTTTAATCGACTCTGCTTCCGACCGCTCTTGGGGTTTCTACACCTGTCCACTCCCCCTTAGTAGCCTTGGCCACAGCAGTGACTGTAACAGGTCCCTGCTGACCCTCTCATTTCCATATCTTATCTACACTGTTTAAATATATGACAACCATAAAGACACAATACCATCTGAAAGCGATTTAAACCCTCGTAGATGAGGCCTATTTGATAAGTTTACTGATCCCTGAACAACATCTGATGCTGTTGTAGTTGATTTTCTCACTCTGGTCATCTGCATCTCCAGTGGTATTATCCATCTGACCGTTTCAGCATCGCTCTCTCCTCTTCCTGTCTCTCAGTTCTCCTTCCATCAGGACGTGACCCTTTGAAACCCCTAGCCCTTGTTTATATCTGTCCTCTGTTCTACTTCTTGTCTTTTTTCCTGTTTCCTTTTGATGAAGACCACATCACTGCTCACTGGTAGTAACACAGTAGGACAGACACTCAGCCCCAAAACCCATCTCATGGTTCATAACAAATAACAGTTCTACTGTTTTCTCTCCACAAGTGCAGTGCACCATACTGGACACAGGTTCATACAATCTCATTTCTAACCTCAGCAGTAAAACATAAGAAACACATTTCAGACACCAGCTCTGTTATTTCTCTAAGATGGTTTATTCACCATGCTTTACCAGTGCTGCTGCCATCTTTGGCCCCTCTCCCTTCTGGCAAAGCCTGGGGTCCCCTCAGAAGAAGAAGGCTGCCTTATAAGTAGTGCAGTAGGAGGTACCTGTACAGCTGAATTACATACTCAGGTCCTAATTGAGTGGAGGTGATTGGTTTGGCATTAATATAATGGATGATATGATGAAGCTAGGTTCATGTATGTGAATTATTGAAATGATATGACATTTGTGTTTTGTTGTGGGGTTTGTAATGGGACCTGACTATAAAGACGTGGGTGACCAGAGATGGCTAGGTTAATGCAATTGATTGTAAATTGGTCAGTCCTGGAACACAAATAGGGTTTATAATGTTCGCCAACAAAGCACCTGTTTTATAGAGAGAGGGATGTAACAAGCAGCAAATGCGCGGATCACTTGCTAATTTTGCCTCAGTTTTTGATAGTTAACCCTTTATTGTAAATAAAATGTAACTACTAAATGCTATTTACACAACATCATTTTGAAAATTCCCCTCAACTAAAAGTAGTGGTGGGTGGTGAAACCTTCATGATGCACTGGAAGCTTTCCTGGGTAATTGTGCCAAAAAGATTCAAAGCTTCAAGACCTCAGTCACAGTGACATCTGGTGGACAACTGAAGTTATAGCACCTTCACAGAAGAAAAACGACTGAAGCAGCACTGGCACTGTTTCAACCCATGACAGCAATAAAAGTTCAGAAAGTTCACAGGTGGTCATTCAAGTGTTTTGGTATCTATTCATACCAAATAATGATTATATCACACATAATAAATATGTAGATGTTCTACCTAAAACATATACATCCAGATTGACCCAAAGAATAAATGCAAAAACTATATTAATAAGCAAACGTTGGTTATGGGTTTATTTAAAGCTTGAGCTGACTAGAGGTCAAAAAAGTCCCCACAGGATAAGATCCTCTTCTTACTTTGCAAAATGATCATGGTGTTTGAATTCAGAAACATTGTTTTTGTGTTTTTGTGTGAAGTGTTTTTTAGGAAAACTTAAAGACAATGTTATGTCATTGGCCTGGGGACCCAGTATGGTTCATTTCCAAATGATTATTTTGTAGAACCAGACGAGTAATTTGTCTCACGGGTTTTTATTGGAGAATAATCATTTAATAAATAAATAAGTTAAATAACAATTTTTTTCACTGCTCAGGTTTCAGTTTGCTCTCTTCCTGGCCGACCAGCTCCCCCAGCTTCTGGAAAATATCCTTCCATAGAGAACAGATGATGCTGGATGCGCAGATACTTCCATGCAAGTTTCCATTGCTTAGGATATAAAGTCTTCGTGCCACTTTGTAAGTACTTAGGACTTCTTGCTTTTGTCGCCAGAATCCTCGTTCCTTCCAAATTATCTATGATATGTAAGTAGTAAGACAATGAATGGACTGAATAAAATAAAATTGACGTTCAAATAACACCGTCATGCATACCTCTGATCATCAATGCAGCGCTGAGATGTGCATTGTTGAGGTGTGGCGTCTGTTGACTCAGATAGTTGTCCAGTAAAGTTCATGTTGTAATAATTCTTCACCAGCACTGGCAGAGTGTTGCAGTTCCAGAAAAAGTACATCTTCTGCCGATCTATTTCAGAAGATCAGTGTTATTCTGTGTCAGCTTCTCTACAGCAGCCTGAGCATTGCTTCTGGGATCAGTGCCTCAGCCTGTCAAACCGCAGATCCAAGATGGTGGCCACAGAGGGAGTTCACCTTTCCAAGCCACTGAATTTTTTTCATTCAATTAGTTTTCAAATGGTTAGTAAGCGTGATACCTCACATGCTATATTTATTTGGGTAGTCTTCATAGGAATTTTTTTGACCCCTATTAATTCTCCTTTCCTCAGAAATATGTCTGTGAATGTTCTCATTCATCCAGGTCATAGTTCTCTCTTTGAAAATTGAATCGAAGGCAACTGGACATTTTTCCCAGACAAACATATGTCCAGTTGCCTTCGATTCAATTTTCAAAGAGAGAACTTTCTCAGAAAGCTCAACAGTTGCCTGATAGAATGGCCTTAAAACTGTCAGGCACTGGTTGATTGCTGCATAGTCATCAGCAGTGAAAGGCACTATGTCAGTGCTAAGTGATGCCAGGGCTGCCCTAAAGGTTCTCTCTGCTCATAAAGCCTATGGAACATGGGCATAAGTGCTATTCCATCTGGTTTCGACCTCTTGAACAAGCTGTTTTGGGGGCATGCCCATATTAGCTTGAATAGAGCCTTTCCTTTGCTTTTGAACTGGACTTGAAGTGTGCCACTTTTTTTCGGGCCCTACTAGCATGTTTTCCAGCTCAGAAGTCTGACAGAGTGATTTTTTGACAATGAGATTCAGCATGTGGGCAAAGCAATAAATATGTTCTAACACTTGCCACAATATTGTGAGCTCCATCAGTAACCATCCCACAGACCAAGGCCTTCTCTTTGGTTACAGTGTACCTTGCTTCCACCATTGCCTTTACAGTTTTGTGGCTTGAATGGAGAATGATGGGTCCAGGATTTTAATGAAATTTTGGAACCCTTCATCCACAACGACAGAAAAAGGCTGACCACCTTTAACTATCATGTCCTCCAAGGCCTCATCCAGCTGCTGTTTTCTGGACACTGTGTGGGAGAAAGGTTGCTATATGAATATGATACACATCATCTACAATAATAGATGCACATACATATATGCACTATATGTATGTATATATTTAGCTTACTGTCAGGATTTCCAGTGTTGACAGGGTCACTGGTTTGCTGGGTATGATTGTCATCATGCCTGGCACGCAAGTGTCTCGCCATAGATGATGTGTTGTTGCTGTAAGACAACTCTTGTGTGCAGAGCAAACACCTCACTTACAAGCAATTGTAATTTTGAGACCCATTTAAAGATTAAAATACAATTCAATTATGGAAACATAAAATCTATGCCATAAACTGCATTATACCTTAATTGGTGGTATGAGATCAAAATGATCCCAAACTTTAGAACGCCGCTTTTGGTGGTACTCACCATGAAACTTGTCAAAATACTCTCACTCTCCAAATTCTATATCTCCTCAAACCCCATTTAAAGCATAATGATGCATCTTTATATAGCTGGTATGGTACTACAACCACTAAACGTTAAACTCAGTCAAACTGCTTCATTGGCTCAGAATGTATTGAAACGCTAAGGAGCTAATGAGATATACACGGAAAGATTATAGGAGCTAATGAAAAGCTTCAAACATTTTACAATGGCTGCCAAAACATCGGGTCATCATGTGACACTGCGTTTAGATACAAGCCTGGACACAGCGCTTTCTGGAATCACCCGCTTCAAGGTACTGTGCGAAAACCTGTCGCGCTGAAGTTGCAACATCCAGCGGAAACACAACCAATTTATACCGGGACTGGAAAACTCAACGCAGGCGTTCGCATGGCGGAAAAGTATAGCGAAAAGGCCCGTCGTAGCAAACAGACTACACTTACAGCGGTTTTTTTTTTGCCAGCGTAACTCCGTATGATAAGAGCAGCCGAAGACACTGGGAGACAACGTGGTGACTGTTAACACGGTCACCAAAGACGGATTTAAAAGCCTCCTCCACACGCTGGACAGAACAAATGAGATTCCCTCCCACACCTACTTCAGCCAGGTTGCCGCCCCACTGCTGTACGCGGAGTGTAAAGAAAACGTGCTAACAGAGCTGAAAAATGTCGACTATTATGGCAACTTAATATGAACTGATTAAATACTGTACTTTGGAATTCTTATCATCCACTTCTCACAATCACATATTTTGTCTGTGTCAAGATACAAATCTCTCAAAATATAAGTGCAACAAAATACAGGAATTTCAAATGTCCTACCATCATCACTGTAGATGAAAAAACACAGATCTTGAAACATCCCTCATCCACCTCTGCTGCCTGTTGATCTGTGACTTTCCAGTGTGTTGTAGTCTCTGGGATAAGAAGCTTCTGCTGGACTATACCACCAACAACTCCACGTTATAAACATGTTTATATCTTTATTCATTTAATACTAAACATTCTGTCTGACCTGCATCGAGAGAAATCTGAGAAGCAAGCCTCTTCCAGTTTAATGTCTTCTTCTTCCCTCCATGTTGTGCTAATCCCAACATATTTGGCTTGACTTATAAAGGAAGAAAATGTCAAATGTCTCAGAATAACATGTTCAAGTTTATCCCAACTACACACTGTTAAAATACACATTCTCACCGCTATTCAAAACAGCAAGGCTATTATAAAGCTCAACTATTGTATGCTAGCAATAAAACTGACTTTTTCAGCTGCGTCTGCGCGTAGAGCCTCTTAAAAAAACACCGACATACGGTTGCATTGTTGGTGGTTATTTCAAAACAGTATTAATTACCTTCAAGATGCGCGTCGGCATTAATTTGTAAAACTTAGCCAAACAGTTTTGTCATTACCGTCATGCAGACACATCACACGCCACAGACAGTATGGCCGACATTAACGTTTGAGTGAAAAAGCTAACAACTCTACAATGGCAGCTAAGGACAGTTATTAACTAATGCTGCGGGAGCTACTTGCTCTAAATAATGGAGTAAAGCAATAGGGGTTACGTTCAACATCAAGTTCACCCAGTCATTAGCGGTACTATGTAAGTAGATAAAGTGAGAACAATGACAAAATATCACGCATTTAAAGTACTTTTGATAAAAATCATGCTCTTACCAGCCTTGTGACAACGTTCCTTGTGCTGCTCATGCCGCGATAAAATGCGTCGTGAACTCCAGGGGCAGAGTTAAAAACCAGATCCTGAATACCAGGGAGCCAACTCAAAATTCAGCTCGGCCTGGGTGTACACCTTAACACAAACTGTGTAGTCAGAGTTATAAAATAAACTCCCAGAAATGTAACTCTCTCACACTTTTTGCCTGACTCCAGATTTTAGTACTTTGTGAATTTGCTGTGTGTGTGAGTACATGTAGTTGTGTGCCAGTTCAGCACTGCTGTCCTTGGTGCTGAATTCTACTAACCCAGCTGAATGGTCCTGAGTGCTTATTGTTTGTAATTCATTTGGTATTTTTTTGAGAAGACTGAATATCATTAGTATGGGTTATGTTTTGGTTAGTGTTAGGCTTTCAGTTATGATGGTTAATGTTATGTTAGAAGTTAGGTTAAGGGGCAGCAAGGAATGCATTATGGCAACATGTGTCCTCACAACTATAGTAGAGTGTGTGTGTGTGTGTGTGTGAGAGAGAGAGAGAGAGAGAGAGTGTTTGTCCTTTGATGCCTTTGATGTATCAACATTCTACAGTCTGATGTCACAGGCTGCAGTAGTAAGTGGACACACAGCCAGAGACAAGTTCAGAAGTCAAACAGGAGCAGAAACAGTTGGACTGGACAGGACTTGCTCATGATTTAGGAAGAAAGAACCACTCAGATATTTCTGCACAGTTATTGACAAGGAAGGGAGGAGCTACTGCTGTTACAAGGACAGAGAGGAAACTACAGGAAAGTCCAGATCACCTCCAGTTTTCAGTAAGTCAAAACCTTTTTTAGTTGATGTCAGTGTTTCAGTTCAGTGGGATGTTTGTTAAATTGGCATGATGTCTAATCACACAAGAACTTCAGCCCAAAGCTTTCAGTACATGTTCAGTTTATTTATGCTGATTGTATCTGTGAGATTTTCATATTGTCAACTAAGGTTTCCATTTTTTGGTTCAAAAGCATTATGGTTTTGTGTTAAAGGAAAGGTGCCTATTTTTTTAGAGTTGTGTTTTTAAACTTCAAATGTTCAAAACATTCACATGCTTTTATGTAAATTGAAATCATTTGTGGTTGTTGCTTTGGATCCTCCTAAATGATGGAGCATAAAATCCACAGTCCATGTCCTGTTTTAAAGGGGCGTCCAAAGTTCAAAAGAAGCAAACATGAGGCTTCAGCAGTCTGACTATATATAGTTGAAACAGGCGTCCTCCAAGTCTTTTTTATCATTTATGTTGAAGATCAACCACCAGTGCTTTGCATGTGGAACAGTAGTTTGCCTGCAGCCACAGATCCAGACTCTGCAGTTAGTAACATAGATTAATGGGATATGAATGTGTACAGATGGAGAGGAGAGAGGAGGAGAGAGAGGAAATCAGTGCATCATGGGAAGTCTTCCAGCAGTGTAGACCTATAGCAGCATAACTAGTGGCTCATTCAGGAAAGCCTTACTCAGCTCTGACTATAAGGTTCATCAAAAGGAAAAGTTTTAAGCCTCCTCTTAAACATGGAGGCGTCTGCCTCCAAGACCCAAACTAGTAGATGGTTCCACAGTAGAGGAGCCTGATATCTGAGGGCTCTGCCTCCCATTCTCTCTATTGGAGACTTTAGGAACCACAAGTAAACCTGCATTCTGGGAACACAATGTTCCAGGGTAGTGAGGGATGGCTGCACTGCTGCTGTGACCCGGCTTGGTAACACAGCCGGCCATTGCCAACTCTTAACATTCTCCTCTCCTTAGCTGTGTCTTCAGTAGCTAAACTTGTGTATCTATGCTGAAGATTAGAGAAAGCTCTGTTCTAAAACGTCTCTCTGTTTTCAGCTCTCAGGACGTTTGCAGCTTCTACCTCAGTCTCTACAGTTTGGAGTTTAGTCTCACTCCTGTGCTCTTGTTTGTACTTTGGGATATCAGCCTTATGTCACTGTTTACTGATCAGTTACAGCCATATCAGAGCTGTGTTATGTTACTAATAATGCAAACCAAACTTTTCCTGCTTAGCTGGGGAAAAGTTGTAGGAATATTGATTGTAGTTATCAGTGCTTGCCTCGGTCCTCGTTAGCCTATCACCACATGAGGGCACTCTATAAAAGGGTGCTGTGGCCATCTTGACCATCTCTTGCTCCTGGCTCCGAGGCCCACTTCCTGATCGCCCGCTTCCCTCCGCCTTGTCGTCGCTGGCACAGACGCCGAACTGCCGATCCTCCACCGACGTGCGCGGCTCGTGGGTTCATTCCCAGTGCTGCAAATTAGCCGCAGGTTGCTGCTAGCCTCCACTGTTGCTGAGTGGACACGCTCAGCTTCTCTCTCCCTCAGGTGATCACACGTAGCCTGATCGAAAATTATTTGCCAGCTGCTTTGTCCTGCACGGAGAAGAAATACTGCTGCTTTGCCTTGTTCTACTTTACCTGGGGTGTTTCTGCCGCGGTTCTGCCCGTCGCTCGGTCGCTCATCGGTGTTGCTGCTGTCGGGCTGCGCAGGTGGACAACGCAATCACCCCCTACCTACGCGAGTATTGAATGGGCAGTTTCGTTTGCCTTGGGCCTGGACTTTTAAAAATTGAATGAATGCACGGTGGGGTTGCTCCTTATTTAATGCCCCCATTTCCTTTGTTGCATGTAGTTAGAATGGGTTTTGGGGTTATTGTTTTTGATTATTTTCTTTTCTTTATAGCTTTGTCTCTATTAGGTTAGGTTATTTGGTTTATTAAATATTGTGTTTAACTAGGTCCTGTGCTGGTTTGTTTTCTTTTTCTTTCTTTTCTTGTTTAATTTTTTGACGTTCTGTGACTATTTCCTTGGGTAAAATTCCCAAGGTGGCGTTGTTTGGCTTCGTAGGTTGCTCTTAGTTGGGTGTTGTAGTGATCGACACCATCCACTATCTGCTAGCAACCGCATTATCATCTATCTCATCTCCCTCGCTCGCCACACTCAGATCAACAACTTCATTTGCTGTGCAGTAAAGTGGAAAAACGCTTTTTCACTGTTCCAGCACAGTTTGAGTGTTAGTGACCATTCATATCATGACTTGATGTGACTACAACCAACACAATGGAAAAATCCTATTTCTATCTCTTACACTGAAATATCACATTCAGTGTGCAGCTCACACTGTTGGTGGTTGGTGTCTTCAGACTCCCTGAAAGCTGACATACAGTATTAGTTGATGAAGGTAGTATTTTTATTTTGGATGAAACACATCCAGGTGTATCACTGTCCTGTATAATGTGCTGACTTCAAAAGATTTAATTCCTAAACCATCACTGAAGTTCATTGTGCAGAAGTGACTGTTACATGTCCAGTCTCCACAGTATACCATGGACCTTCTGCACCCCACACCATGAGCTGATCTCTTAGGTCAGGACTTTCTAAATGTACCTCGGACATGTTTTAAGACTCAGGAAGATTGTGCTTTCCAGTTTGCAGCCTCTAAACTTTGGAATAATCTCCCAGTAAGTCTGAGGTGTGTGGACTCTGTGGACTCGTTCACAAAGCAGATACAAATCCATCTGTTCAGACAGATTTTTAGGTAACGTAGTATTTTTACACTTGTGTTCTATATCTGCTCCTCTCTTGTATTTTATCTGCTGTTCTTATTGTTTTATTTATTTGTTTCTCTCTCTTTGACTGTGAAGCAGTGTGTGACTAGATTAGAGCCTTTGTGGAGGCAGAGTGATGAGTCTGTGCTTTAAATGACAACTGGGATTGTGGCCAAAACTTCTTACCTAAAAATACAAAACGCTGCTTCATCCTTGATAGACTTGATAATGAGCTCACAATGAAACTAATCTCACTTAAGGTCTCAATCATTGTTCTCCTTCAAATCTTATACCAACAGCCTGTAAAAGAAACATTTAATGTTTTATCAGTGATATGATTGTCAGTTGTTAATGTGAATCATAGTATGTTGCCTCTTAAATACAGTCACAGCAGTGTTTGTCCTTCAGAGCTGTGCAGAGGCTGAACTGGGCTGTGTCTCTTTTGTCAGAGTGAGGTGTAAAGGTGCTCTCATGAGTGTTTGTCTGCTGACTGCTGGTAGAAATGAGTGTAAAGTGTCTTTCTGTCTCCTGTCAGTCCATAATAAGTCCTCCTTCAAGGACTCCAGGACTGGTTTCAGAGGGTTCTTCATCTCTCTCTCTGCTCTCTGTGCTTTGCACCACCTACATTCAACTTTGAGAAGAGTTTTTGTCCATCAGATCTTTTGTTTTTTCATCAATACAGTAATGTGCTCTTTCCTCACACTCTGGTTTTCCCGTGTCTTTGCAGTAGACATTATTTTCTGTCTTCACCTCTTTATTGAAAGTGAGGAGTGATATTCACTATCTCTCCATTGCCACAGACAGTTTTAGTTGTTGTTTCTGCAACAGATCAGCTGCTGCACAGAGAATCATTTTGACTCATGTTTCTTTTTAGATCTCGTTCAACTTATCTTGAGCTGTTAGACTTTAAATCCTGCTGTATGTTGGTCTCTTCTCTGCATCACACTGAGATAACAGTTACACCTGTCACCTGAATCAAGTAGGAAGCTGATGGTGAAAGTTAAAGCTGACACTATATCATCATGTTCTGGGAGTAGAAGCTGTAAAATAACCAGGCTGGATGGAAGGAGGAAGCATTTTTTTTATCATTATTTTCAGTTACTGGTATTTTCTCAGTCTGGGTCCAGAAACAAAACTTTCTTTGTTTACTACAATGATTTTAAGGTGATTCTTCATCTGTTTGTAAGTTTGTGTTTTCATTGTATTTCTTTTATTTCTCTCTCTTCTGTTGTGGGGCTCCTGTCTCCTGATCTCCTTCATCCTGGATCTTCTTCTTCAGATCCTAAAACAATGACTTATTTTTATGCTGGTGTGAGAGTTTACATGCAAGTGTGTTTGTTACCTGTGAATCACATTGTGGTTAAGTTTGTGTTTGGGAGATTTCCTCCATGTGTTTATGGAAACAGATGAAGGTATCAGGTCATTCCATTATCTGATGATCTCTACCTGTTAAACCATCCAAAGCAGCTCTGCAGTGTTTCCATCTGTGTTCATGTTGCTGTTTGAGGGTTAAGACTTGGTTTCAGGGTTAGAATTGGGTTTTGGTTAGGGTTAGGGTAAGGACTAGGGAATGCATTATGTCAGCAAGTGTCCTCACAAAGACATAAGTACAAGTGTGTGTGTGTGTGTGTGTGTGTGTGTGTTTGTCCTTTGATGCCTTTGATGTATCAACATTCTACAGTCTGATGTCACAGGCTGCAGTAAGTGGACACACAGCCAGAGACAAGTTCAGAAGTCAAACAGGAGCAGAAACAGTTGGACTGGACAGGACTTGCTCATGATTTAGGAAGAAAGAAGCACTCAGATATTTCTGCACAATGATTGACAAGGAAGGAGGAGCTACTGCTGTTACAAGGACAAGAGGAAACTACAGGAAAGTCAGATCACCTCCAAGGTTTTCAGTAAGTCAAAACATGTTAGTAGTTCATGTCAGTGTATAGTTTAGAAGTTTTTTGGGTGGGATGTTTTGTTCAGGTGATTTGTTTGTTAATTTGGACACACACACAAAGCAGTTGTTACCAGGAAAAAAAATGAGATGAAACAGAAAGACAAGTTGTTGGTAAACGAGAACATTTTTCCTTTTCTCCTCTGAATCTTCTACACAAATGACTGTTTCTCTTTGTCAATCTGTGACACTGTTCAAATTTGCTGATGATACCACATTGGTGGGCTTAATCACTGAGAACAATGAAACTATGTATAGACAAGAGATTGTAACATTAGTGGATTGGTGCAATGCAAATAACCTGGAACTGAATGTAAGCAAAACTAAGGAACTTGTCGTGGATTTCTGTAAGCAGAGGGAGGCTCTTCAGTGCAGCAGGTGGACAGCTACAGATTTCTTGGCTTCAGTATCTCAGCAGACTTAAAATGGACAAACACTCATGCCACCCTGAAGAAAGCTCACCAAAGACTCCATTTTCTGAAAAACAACTAAAAAAGTGGGGGGTGTTGGGCCCAGGGATGTTAATATTTTGAACTTGCACTTCTTTTATTAGGTCTTATAGATATGTTCTTTTGTCATTACTTATGCTGCTACTGTCAGTGAGTGTGTGCTTATTATTTATGATTTATGACTGTAAGAATGTTTTTGTAATCAGACTGACCTCACCAAACAAATTCCCTTACGACATCGTTTGGTGATAAAGTGTTGAGTCTTGATTCTCTGCAGCCTCTTCTTTTCCTCTGTATATCCAAAGGAATCTCCAGTTTCTCAGCATAGAGAAGAGCAGTGCTGTATAGAGCTAACAGCTGATCCTGAGTGAAAGCAAAGGAGTCCCCGACTGGCACCCAAAAGTTAGGAAAAAGTAAAAAGCAAAATACAAATGTAACAAAAGTAGTCTCCATCAGTGCACAACTGCGCCAGGATTTGACCACATTGAAGAAAAAAACAAACACGCCAAAAGACAAGAGAAAAGGTTATAAGTAAGAAAAGATGGGGCAGAGCTGCCACAACCAGCAGCTGCTCGTGCAGCGCCATCTTGTAAGAGAAAAAAGTCAACTTCAAAAAGGACTAAAAAAGTTGAGAATGAAAACCAGCAGCTGAAATTTGACTAAAACAAGAAGCTGTGAAGTTTATCTGAAAAATGTTTAAAGAGTTTTCAGCTTCATCTGTCATATTTACAGTGTATACCTGGTGTTCACCCTGTTTCATGTTTTACAGTGAATCCTCTGGCTGCTGATAATACTTGTGTACTTTTACTGCTGATGTTGTCATTCATCATTTTCATTTTCACACTGCATCACATATTTCTGACAGTCCTTTCCCTTGTGATGTTTTTCACATTGTCACCCTGGTTGTTGTGTTTTTAACAGTGCAGCCTAACTTCCACTTTACAATACAGCTGCTGCTTTTTATTTTTTACAAGTTCATTACACTGTTGTAATATTTTACAGTGCACCCCTGGTTGTAAGTTAGTCCAGAGCTCATCTATGACCATCATTTTATTGGATATATCCTGTGTCACCTTTGTTGCCATTTTATACAGTGCACAACCTCCATTAAATTCTTTTTACAGTGTATTTCCTGATAATCAATGTTTAGCCAAGCCATATAAATAATAAACACTTGATATAATGTATGTTTTGCACATTAGTAATTAGTAACACTATTTAACGTACGTTATTTTAGTAATAAATTCATTTAAGCAACAAAAAATCTGAGAAGCCATTTGGGAGCCGAAATAGAGAGACTCTTTTAGTGAGCCGAGCCATAAGAACCGGCTCTCTTAAAGACCTATAATTCATCACTGTACCAACGGATGCTGAAAGTTTACTTTCACTTTGACCGAAGTTTGTGGCGCAGATGATTTTCTCTGTCTGAAGGTAAATGTCCGGACTTTTAATGTTTTACTCGTCAACACTTCCTGTAGTTACCTGAATTATCTGATGTTCGAGTGTTTTGGATGTTGTTCCGTTGTTTTTTTCCTGCGTTGTGGTGTTTAGTTGTGTAGACTGAGTTTTCACTGTAAAGTCGGGATGAGACAGGAAGAGGACCGTTATTTCAACATGGAGGCGCGCAGAGACGCGTGGATATTTGCAGTAGAAGCGGTGGAGTCAGAGTAGAAGCAGAGTGAGCTGATGGTCAGTAGCTGAACACGGAGCCTTTGTTAGTCTGTGGCTCCACTTACTGCTGACTGAAGGCAGCTTTTCCTGCCTGAATCAGCCTGTGGAGGGGAGGCGGACGTGAGTCGCTGCTCTCCCGCAGTCTGAGCCGCTAAATGCGGTCTGAGCTCGGCCGGACAGCGGCTGGACACCAGCTCTGACTTCCTCTGTCATTAGATGAATTCTACGGGACTGAGCTCAGAGGGGCTGACAGGGTTTTCAGACTCTATGTGATTTTCAGAGAGACAGTTAACACTCCATCCACAGAGTCAGAGGCCTCCTGGTCCTATCAGGACAAACTCTACCTGATGAATTAGATGATAAAGACCCAAATCCATAAATATTGTCACAATAAAGCATCTCAGCAGCTCTGATAGGTGATTATATCTCTGTGGCTGGTCACAGTACAAACAGAAAACTGTCTGTCAGGACATATTTGCTGTTTTATTGATGTCTATCTGTGTCTCTGCTGTTTGGTTTGGTTTTGGTTTGTTGTTGCTGCTTCATATAGTTCAGACTTTACTATTAGAAAAGGCAGGAAAGTGCTGGGGCCCCAAATAAAAGGGCCCCTGGAATAATATTGAGGAGAAATTAACTGAGTCTCAGTTGTTTTGTGTGGAATAATCACCTGCAGCTTGTTTCATCAAGTCATATTCTACAGGGGGCCTATAAATCTCTTCCTCTCCTCCTTTTGGCTCCTCTGATCACAGCTGTGTGCATTTGCTGCCCACATATAAAACTGTTGTAAAGAGGGAGACATAACATGCTCATACATGGTCTTTTGCAGGGATATGATCATTCCCTGTAAGCGTGTTAAAATATTTCCCAACAACAAACCATGATTTACCAAATCAGTCAAAGCAGGATTACAAATCAGAACTGGAAAACAAGTTGGCAGCAAACAAACTTGGTTCAGCCTGTGCAAGTATGAAAACTACTGCAGGCCTTCAGAGCACAGAGCGCAGCACTCGTGTCTTTTAGATGGTTGGAACTCAATCAGAGCTGGCTAATGTTCTGAATTGTTAACATGTCCCTAAGCTCTGGAAGGACGCTGTGGTTGCTGTCCCAAAACACTGAATGATGTTAGAGCAGTCGCCCTGACTTCAATTTGAATGAAAACTTTAGAGAAACTGGTCAGATCTGAGATCCTGAAGCAAACTGAACATGCACTGGATCCTCTGCAGTTTGCATACAGGCCTCACAGAGGAGTGGAGGATGCCACAGTGACTCTGCTCAACATGCTTTTTAAACATCTGGATTTTAATGGGACACTCACCAGGCTTTTATTTGTGGACTTGTCTTCTGCTTTTAATACAATCCAACCTCACATTTGAATTGAAAGGCTCCTACAACAGTTTGATTTAAATAATAATCTGGTGGGTTGGATTCTGGATGTTTTAACCAACAGGACAGAGAGTGAGGGTCAACAGTACATTGTCTGACCAAAGGTGTTCTTCCACTGTTTCTCCTCAAGGGTGTGTGTTGTCACCACTATTGTTCATTTTATACACAAACATGTGTCAGAGCAGACATGACAGCAGAAGCATCATCATAAAGTGCTGATGACTCAGTTATTAGTCTCCTCCAGGATGGTGAGAGCAGCCATGGACCAGTCATTGATGATTTAGTTCAGTGGTGTGAGGAATCCTACCTGCAGCTAAATGCTACAACAACCAAAGATATGCTCATTGATTTTAGGAGGAAACCCCACAGGCACCAAGTCACTGTAATTAAAGTCACAACTACTCGGTGGTGAGAAAGGGCGCCCTCCCCTAACGACCGGTACACAGCCTGTCCACTTCTGAAGTGAGAAGGACCCTACTCAGAGTCAACCCACGGAAAGCTGTTGGGCCGGATGGTATACCGGGTCGTGTGCTGAGGGAGTGTGCAGATCAACTGACCAACGTCCTCACTGACATCTTCAACATCTCACTGTCCACCACCGTCGTCCCCACCTGCTTCAAGACCACCACCATCATCCCCGTCCCGAAGAAATCCTCAGTGACTTGTCTAAATGACTACCGCCCAGTTGCACTGACATCCACCATCATGAAGTGCTTTGAAAGGCTAGTAATGAGACACATCAAGTCACAACTACCAGCCACACTGGACCCAATGCAGTTTGCGTACCGCCCCAACCGCTCCACAGACGATGCCATCAACACCGCCATCCACCTGGCTCTCTCTCACCTGGATCAAAAGGACACATATGTCAGGATGCTGTTCATTGACTTCAGCTCAGCATTTAACACCATCATCCCTCAACAGCTGATAACAAAACTAGGTGAACTTGGACTGAACACAACACTCCGGAACTGGATCCTGGACTTCCTGGTAGGCAGACCCCAAGCAGTCAGGATCGGGAGCAAGACATCCAGCACAACAGTACTGAGCACAGGAGCACCCCAGGGCTGCGTGCTCAGCCCATATTGTTCACACTCCTCACCCACGACTGTATGGCAACGCACAGCTCAAACCAAATCATCAAGTTTGCTGATGACACGACCGTGGTGGGCCTGATCAGCGGAGGCAAGCGAAGCCCCATACAGAGAGGAGGTGGCACAGCTCAGCACCTGGTGTACTGACAACAACCTGCTCCTCAACGTGGACAAAACAAAAGAACTGGTCATCGACTTCAGACGGACTTTGCACACACACACCCCACTGTGCATTGACAACCTTCCGTGCAGATTGTCCAGAGCATAAAGCTTCTGGGCGTACACATAACAGACGACCTCTCATGGACTAAGAACACCACACACATCACAAAGAAAGCCCAGCAGCGTCTGTACTTCCTGAGAAGACTGCATGCAAAGCTCATCTCCCAACCTCCATCCTCACAACTTTCTACAGAGGAACGACTGAGAGCATCCTCAGCGGCGCCATCACATCGTGGTATGGCAACTGCGCTGCTGCAGACCCGCAAGGCCCTGCAGCGGATTGTGAGGACAGCTGAAAAGATCACGGGGTCTCTCTGCCCCCCCCCTCTCAGACATTTATAGCTCCCGCTGTCTGCGGAAAGCTAAGAACATTATCAGAGACACTTCCCACCCTCCCACGGACTATTCACGTTGCTACCATCAGGTAGAAGGCTCCAGCAGCATCTGCTGCCCGCACCTCCAGGATGGGGAAGAGCTTCTTCCCCCAGGCGGTCAGACTGCTAAACAACGTCAGGACTATTGGACTGTAGTTTACGTACCAGTTCAACCAGCACACCGCACCTTATGCCTCGTGCAATTTCTTGCTGCTACCTATATTGATTTGCTACCTCATATTGATTAGGATTGATTAGGACAGTCTGTGCAATCATACCACTAGCCACAGAGCTCTGCTAAAAAACCATGCCCTGTCTAGCGTGTTTGTTTAGGTCACTTAACTCTGACCTGTTGTGTTTACAACTGTGTTGTAATGTATGTAAAATATGATTGAGTGTGTGGGTGAGTGTGTGTGTGTGGGTGTATGTGTGTGTGGGTGGGTGTGTGTGCGTGTGTGCAAGTAAAATAAGTGTGTATGTAGGTATGTTTGTGGATAGGCACTTGTGTGTTTGAATCTGTGTAGTCTCAAATAGTGTATGTAGGCACTATTACGTATCTGTCTTGTCCATATACTGTGTTGTAACAGTTGTGTGTATCACCAATCGCTCCCGGTGAAACATTGTCTCGTCTCACTATGTACTGTGTATATGGCTGAAACGACAATAAAAAACCTACTTGACTTGACTTGACATGGCGAGCACCATCTTCTTTGCTGTGGTGTGCTGGGGTGCTGGCATTAAAGCAAAGGATGCCAACAGACTGGACAAACTCATTAAAAAGCAGGGTCTGTTGTTGGCTTTTAAACTTGCCAACCTGGGGAGGTGGCGAGGGACAGAATGCTGTCAAAGCTGAGGACAATCATGGACAGTCCCTCCCATCCGCTCCATAAAACTGTGAACAATCTGGGAAGCAGCTTCAGCAACAGACTTCTGCTACCACGGTGCTCTAAGGAACGGTACAGGAAGTCATTCCTGCCATCCGCCATCAGACACTATAACACATGTGTGTCTGTGCTCACAAACCTGGACTAATGCATCATCTCGGTGCGCTATAAATATCAGTTACATTAACTGTATATATCTGTTATATATATATATGTGCAATTGTCTGCTGCTATGTGTGTGTGTGTGTCTGTATGTGTATATAAGACCCCCTCCTGTATATATTGTATTTCTTTTTCCAAATGTATTTTTCCTTTATAGAGTGTATTTATTGTCTCCTTGTTACTGCTGCTACAAACTAATTTCCCCACGGGGATTAATAAAGTATCTCTATCTGTCTATCTATCTATTTAGTCTGTTTGCATCCTTTGTTCTGATTCCTGCTCCCCAACACACCACTGCAAAGAAGATGGTACTGGCCACGACCAACTGGTAGAACATGTGGAGCATTCTGTTGCAGACGTTGAAGGACCAGGCCTTCTAAGGAGATAAAGTCGACTCAGGCCTTTTTATAGAGCACCTCTGCGTTTGTGGACCACTCAGTTTGTAGTTCAAATAAACACTGAGGTATTTGTATGATGTTACAATCTCCACATCTGATTCCGCAATGGAAATTGGCAGTGGCTTAGCCTTCTTACAGCTCAAATCAACCACCACCTCCTTTGTCTTATCCACATTGAGCTGTAGATGGTCTCTCCCACCACCTGACAGTCATCCACCAGTCCTCTGTACTCCTCTTAGCATCCCCTTTCCACACCCCACTATAGCCGTGTCATCTGAATATTTTTGCAGATGACACGCCTCTGAACAGTACTTAAAATCCGCAGTGTAGGTGGTGAAGAGGAAGGGAGAAAGCACAGTGCTCTGGGGACCCTGATGTTACTGATCAGATGGTCAGACACACAGCTCTACAACCTCACAAACTGAGGTCTGCCCGTCAGATAGTTGGTGATCCACGTGATGAGAGAAGGGTCCACATCCATGCTCTCCAACTTTTCCTTCAACAGGTATCAGACAGCTGTCCTGTATAACTGGTCTTCTATGAAAGATGAAGTGATTGTGTTTTGTCTCCAGGCTTCATGAATGACACAGTATATGAACATGATCAGGCTGAAACACAGGCTTTAGTGGCAAAGTTGATGTTTCTCTTTTCAAGAAAAGCACTTCTTATGTTCTTATATGTCTCATTCAGATCAGAACTAAAACTCCCTGTAACTCAGCACCTATCCAGTTCCATTGTTTGTGTTAGATTCAAGATTCAAAGGGTTTATTGTCATTTGCACAGTAAGGAAACAGGTTCCCTGTACAATGAAATTTTACTTTGCTCTTCACCCAGAATGCCATACAAAAACGTTGTAAGTAAATAAAATAGATAATAATAGTATTTACAAAATATTAATAAGAGCATAAGTGAAAAAAGTTACACAAAATATAAACTGTACTGATATATACAAATCAGCTGTTGTGCAAATTCAGCTGAGAGTGAAGAACTGTGCAAAAGAACTGTTATGTGAACAGTGCGGTATGTGTGCAGTTATTAAGGTGCAGAACAGTAATAAATAATAACAGTCAGTATGTGCAAAAGTTGGTATGTGCAAAAGTTGCAGCCTGTTGTAGCCTGTTGTTACAGACTCCTGTCAGCTGTTGAGGAGTCTGATGGCAGACGGGAAGAAAGAGTTTTAAGTCTGGTGGTCCTGCACTTCACACTCCTGTACCTCCGGCCTGAAGGGAGGAGAGTGAACAGACCTTGTTGTGGGTGGGTGGGGTCCTGATGATGGAGGCAGCTCTCCTGTGGACTCTGCGCTGGTAGATGCTCTGCAGAGAGGGCAGAGGAGTCCTGGTGATCTTAGACGCAGTCTTCACCACTCTCTGCAGGCGCTTATGCGGTCCATGGCAGTGGAGCTGCCGCACCACACAGTGATGCAGCTGGTCAAGATGGACTCAACAACGCAGCTGTAGAAGTTCCTGAGGATCTTTGGTGACATGCCAAACTTCCTCAGCCTCCTCAGGAAGTACAGCCGCTGCTGAGCTTTCTTCACCAGCTGTGTGGTGTTGAGTGTCCAGGTGAGGTCGTGGCTGAGGTGGACCCCAAGTATTTAAAGCTGCTCACCTCTCCACTTCCAGACCCCGGATAAGTAGTGGCTGATGAGGGCTCCTCTCCTTCCTCATGTCCACTATCATCTCCTTGGTCTTGTCTGTGTTGAGGGTGAGGTTGTTGTCCTCACACCATGTCACCAGAGTGGCCACCCCCTCCTGTAGGCTGCCTCTGTTCCCGCCAGTGATGCGCCCTATCACGGTGGTGTCGTCCTGCAAACTTCAGGATGATGTTGTCCTTGTGAGAGGCCACACAGTCGTGGGTGAACAGGGTGTAGAGGATGGGACTGAGGACACAGCCCTGTGGTGTGCCGATGTTTGTGATGATGCTGGCTGAAGTCTTTTTCCCTATTCTGACAGACTGAGGCCTGCCAGTCAGAAAGTCCAGGAGCCAGTCACAGATGAAGGGGTGTAGTCCAAGGGAGAACAGTTTGTGTGTGAGCTTGTGGGGAATGACCGTGTTGAATGCAGAACTGTAGTCAATAAAGAGCATCCTGATGTAGGAGTCCTTATTCTCCAGGTGTGAGAGGGAGATGTGCAGTGCTGCAGGCGATAGCATCTGAGGTGGACCTGTTGGACCGGTAGGCGCACTGCAGGGGGTCCAGTGTGGCGGGATGCTGCTCTGAATGTGGGGCAGCACCACTCTCTCAAAGCACTTCATAATGATTGGAGTGGAGTGCTACTGGCCTGTAGTCATTCAGGCAGGTGGGGGGCTCTTCTTGGGGAGGGGACAATGGTAGTGGTCTTGAAGCAGGAGGGAACAGTTCTCTGGCTGAGGAGAGATTGAATATGGAGGTGAGAACGTCTGTCAGCTCGTTGGCACATGCTCTGAGGGCTCGTCCAGGAATGTTGTCTGGTCCTGCCGCCTTGCGGGGTTGATCCTCCTCAGGGCTTTGTGTACCTGGGCTGATGAGACGACTGGTGGGGGTGAGGGGTGTAGTGGTCTGAGAGTCTGTGGGCCTCTCTCTCTGTGTGGGCGGTGGAGGTCTCAAAGCGGGTGTAGAATGTATTGAGGTCATCAGGCAGGCTGTCTGTGGCACTGATGGTACTGGTGCTGCTTCTGTAGTCCGTGATATGCTGCAAGCCCTGCCACATGCGCCCAGAGTCGGCAGTGGAATAGAAGCCATCCAGCTTTCTCTGTACTGCCTCTTGGCAGCTGTGATGGCCTTTCTCAGTCCGTGCTTTTGCAGCTTTGTACTCAGCCTCATTGCCAGATGTAAATGCAGTGGAGCGAGCACGCAGCATGTGACGTACCTGACTGTTTATCCAGGGCTTCTGGTTAGGAAACTTCCTGACTTGGATGGTGGGCACGATGTTCTCCACACAAGTGCTAATGTACCCAGTCACATAGTCAGCATAATCCTGTACACTGACAGAAGAGTCCTCCAGAGTGGCTGCAGCTTTGAACACATCCCAGTCTGTAGCAGTAAAACAGTCCTGCAATGTGCCCTCAGTCTTAGGTGTCCAGAGCTGAACCTGTTTGGTGACTGGATTCGATTGTTTGAGTCTTTGTCTGTAGGCCGGGTACAGGAACAAAGAGATGTGGTCGAGTGTCCGAAGTGGGGGCGGGGTGCGGCCCTGTATGCACCCTTTATGTTGGTGTAAACATGATCCAAAGTGTTCTTGTCACGGGTGGGAATGTCTATATGCTGGTGGTATTTGGGAAATACAGTCCGTAAATTGCACTGATTAAAGTCGCCCGCAGCAATAAAGACAGCGTCAGGGTGAGCCGTCTCCAGTGCGCTGATGACGTCGTGGAGCTTGCCGAGTGCCGCTGCAGAGTTGGCTCTCGGAGGGATGTAGATCATGACCAAAAACACAGATGTAAACTCCCTTGGTAGGTAGTAGGACGGCACTTAAGCATCAAAACTCCACATCAGGCGAACAGTGCTGATTAGAATCAGTGCTGATTAGTGTCCTGTAGCAGAGGTGAGACTTCTGTCAAACCCAGTGTGAGTCCTTAAAACTCATCATTTAAAAGGTGGACTTGTTGTGATGACTCTAGGTCATGAGGTACAGAACTGATTGCTTGTTTCCTCTCATTGAGAATGTCACAGCACAGTAGTGTTTGCTTTAATCAGGACAGTCACCACAGAACATAAAAGCAGCTGTTGTTTGTGTACAAAGCATAAAACACTCACAGATGCTGCAAACATAATGTGAGCTAATTCTTCATGATTCCTCCACAGAGTGGACCAGGAGAGCTCAGAGGTTCCCAGTGCTCAGTCTGCCCAGCAGCATCAAACACACCTGGACTCCATATTTATGGTCTGTACATGGACAACAACTACTTTGACATCTGTTGTGTTGACAATAATCTCCATGCTGCACTTTTTTAGAGCAGTGGATTGTCAGTGTGTCCAACATGGATCTGATGTTTGGCTCCATGGTTTTACTTTGATTGTGTCATTCATATAGTTTTCTGTTCCAGCTGCTGGAGGAGAACATTGTCACTTTTTGTGAAGAAGGAGCTGAAAAAGATCCAGAAGGTTGTGAGTCCAGATTACCCAGAATGCTCAGAGAGTCAGAGGGAGGATGAGGAGGTGTTGAATGGTGAGGATGAAGAGCAGAGGAGGAGCAGCAGAGAGGCTTTTGTGAAGATCACAGTGAACTTCCTGAGGAGAATGAAGCAGGAGGAGCTGGCTGACTGTCTGCACAGCAGTAAGAGGATTTCTCTAAAGATTCAACATGATGGACAAATGGGACATTTACTAATGTCTCAAGACATGGAGGAAATATGTTCATGTGTTTTCTTTAGGGGGATGAACATGTCATGTTTTCTTTATGAATCAGTCATTGATGTTGTTTCTTGTTTGTTCATTCAGGACATGTTGTTCCAGTTTGTCAGCGTAAACTTAAATCTACTCTGAAGAAGAAGTTCCAGTGTGTGTTTGAGGGGATCTCTAAAGCAGGAAACCCAACCCTTCTGAATCAGATCTACACAGAGCTCTACATCACAGAGGGACGGACTGGAGAGGTCAATGATGAACATGAGGTCAGACAGATTGAAACAGCATCCAGGAAACCAGCCAGACCAGAAACAAGCATCAGACAAGAAGACATCTTTAAAGCCTCACCTGGAAGAGATGGACCAATCAGAACAGTGATGACAAAGGGAGTGGCTGGCATTGGGAAAACAGTCTTAACACAGAAGTTCACTCTGGACTGGGCTGAAGACAAAGCCAACCAGGACATACACTTCACATTTCCATTCACATTCAGAGAGCTGAATGTGCTGAAAGAGAAAAAAGTTCAGCTTGGTGGAACTTGTTCATCACTTCTTTACTGAAACCAAAGAAGCAGGACTCTGCAGGTTTGAAGAGGTCCAGGTTCTGTTCATCTTTGATTTGGTCTGGATGAGTGTCGACTTCCTCTGGACTTCCACAACACTGAGATCCTGACTGATGTTGCAGAGTCCACCTCAGTGGATGTGCTGCTGACAAACCTCATCAGGGGAAACTGCTTCCCTCTGCTCGCCTCTGGATAACCACACGACCTGCAGCAGCCAATCAGATCCCTCCTGAGGTGTGTTGACATGGTGACAGAGGTCAGAGGGTTCACTGACCCACAGAAGGAAGAGTACTTCAGGAAGAGGTTCAGAGAGGAGGAGCAGGCCAAAAGGATCATCTCCCACATCAAGACTTCACAAAGCCTCCACATCATGTGCCACATCCCGGTCTTCTGCTGGATCACTGCTACAGTTCTGGAGCACATGTTGACCACAGAGCAGAGAGGAGAGCTGCCCAAGACCCTGACTGACCTGTACTCACACTTCCTGCTGGTTCAGACAAAGAGGAAGAAGCACAAAGTATGATGAGGGACATGAGACAAGTCCACAGGAGCTGACGAAGGCTGACAGGGAAGTTCTTCTGAAGCTGGGGAGGCTGGCGTTTGAACATCTGGAGAAAGGAAACATCATGTTCTACCAAGAAGACCTGGAGCAGTGTGGACTTGATGTCACAGAGGCCTTGGTTTACTCAGGAGTTTGTGCAGAGATCTTTAAAGAGAGAGTGTGATCTTCCAGAAAACAGTCTACTGCTTTGTTCATCTGAGCATTCAGGAGTTTCTGGCTGCAGTCTACATGTTCCACTGTTACACAGAGAGGAAGACAAGAGAGCTGAGGACTTTCCTGGGACAAGACTACAAACAGTGGGACTCAAAGCCAGAGTCTTTTATCAGGAAGACTTTTAAGCATTTTGGAAATAACAATCGCAGCTACCCATCACTTTGATGTCCTGCTGAGGGATTCCATGAGAAATCCCTCCAAAGTAAAAATGGCCACCTGGACCTGTTTGTTCGCTTCCTTCATGGCCTGTCTCTGAGTCCAACCAGAGACTCTTAGGAGGCCTTCTGGGTCAGACAGAGAACAGACCAGAAATCATCCAGACAGCCATCAACAACCTGAAAAGAGATGAACAGAGATGATATCTCTCCTGACAGAAGCATCAACATCTTCCTCTGTCTGATGGAGATGAACGACCGCTCAGTACATCAGGAGATCCAAGAGTTCCTGAAGTCAGAGAACAGGTCACAGAAGAGACTCTCTGAGATCCACTGTTCAGCTCTGGCCTCACGTTCTGCAGATGTCAGAGGAGGTTCTGGATGAGTTGGACCTGAAGAAGTACAACACATCAGAGGAGGGACGACTGAGACTGATCCCAGCTGTGGGGAACTGCAGAAAGGCTGTGTAAGTCCAGACATGATCTTTAACATTATCAGTCAGTGTAGATTAGTAGTTTAGTTTTTTTTTCAAATATACACTGTATGAAATTATTCTCATTATTCTCATAATGTAGTGTTATAATCTTTAGGTCAGCTGTGTGTTTTTCTGGAGATGTTTTAAATGTTGTGTTTGTCAAACAGATTTTTCAGTTGGTTGTGATTATTGCTGTTAAGTTTTTCTGTTTATTTATTAGTAACTGTTACATTCTACATTCATTTGTTAATTTATTCATGTTATTTTCAGTCTTTTTGTTTTCATGTAAACCTGATAAATCAAATTCATATTTCAGGTGATTAAACTCTACTGAAAAACATAATTATGAATATTATCTTCCATTTCTGCCAATAGATCCCCCTAAATCCTCCACACTGCTCCTTTAAAGTCTTTTCTTTATTTTGTGTTAAATAAGTCAGAACCTGGTGTAGGGAGAGTAGAATCAGGAAACACACACCTTCATTTGTCTAAGTCAGACTGTTGAAGCTTCATTCAGCTACAGCTGACCCTCATGAAGTTTTTTCTTACAGTGTAGTTGTGTTAGGAGGAGACCACTTCACAGTCAGTGTGGACCACAGGAAGGACAACTGCCACCAAAGACTCTTTAAATCAATGTGTGACATCTGACTGTTGGTTGAAGTCAAGAAATGTGAATTTGTCCATTAATGTTGTTTAATGACACAAAGTTCAGGAAGAAGAAGGTCATGTAAAAACTTCAATGATGAAGAGGATTTGAGTCCAACATGTCTGATTTGATCTTTATCTTCTAATTCCAGACTTGACTGAGCTCAGCAGCATGTTATGAATCTATGTTGACATGAATAGTTGTATGAATGTTGTGGTGACATTTGGATGATGTGTGTAGAAGGCTGACATTATGATGATCCACAATAAGAAAAGGACAAAGTCCCTCTGCTCATGTTAGTGAAAGCTCATTGATTAGGACATATCTGATTGGATTAGAAATGATTTTTTATCCACATGATTTATTCTTTATTCAGATTGAGTTCCTGCAGTTTGTCAGAGATCAGCTGTGCTTCTCTGGCCTCAGCTTCTTTATTCAGATTGAGGTCCCTGCGGTTTGGCAGAGATCAGCTGTGCTTCTCTGGCCTCAGCTCTGAAGTCCAACCCTCCCATCTGAGACACCTGGACCTGAGCTTCAACAAGCTGCAGGATTCAGGAGTGAAGCTGCTGTGTGGTTTTCTGGAGAGTCCACACTGTAGACTGGAGACTCTGAGGTCAGTTCACTGTCTGTTACTGTTGTAGATCTTATATCTTTAATCCACAACTGAACCTGGTTTATCTTCATCCAGAACTTGAATCCATTCATCTTGAATGAATGAATGAATGAGATTTGAAATAGTTGTTGTTCCATATTGTGACTTTTCTTATCTCAGACTAAGAATTATTCCTTCAGTTTCGCTTCATTTCACTTTATTTTATGTGACCCAATTCAGAGTGTAGAGGTCTGAGGAGTTAAAATTATAAACCTCAAAGTAATATAACTTACTGATACTGAGTGGTGACACAAATAACTAAAAGTTCAAAAGGAAGAGCAGCAGACATGCATTCAAACAAATATTAAGTTTATTTAAACCTAGATAATTAAGAAAGGAAGTGTTGAGAACTAACAGGTCATAAAGAATAAAAGCACTCAGGTAAGTACAAATTATTTTATTTTTATTCTACAGTATTGAAATAACCTAGATAGCACCAACTCTATACAACAATAAAAGTTTAAAACTAGTAAATTCCCCTGTGGGAAATGTGAGAGTGGTGCATTGCACTACTGTTTGTGTGTGTTATTATGCTATTGTGTGTCTGTCTGAGTCTGTGTGAGTCTGTGTGTCTGAGTCTATGTCTGTATTAATAGTATCTCTGTCAGTAAGATAAGACTTGAACCAAATAGAAACAGTACCAGAGAGGCCAGTCAGGATGTGAAGTATGTCTAAAAAGAATGGGTGGCCTTAAGTCAAAAGCTGCACTTAAGTCAAATGATACTAATACAGGTGTTTGTTTGTTTGTTTGTTTTTGTTTATTTGTTTTATTTTTTCCATATCCATATATCACCTGAGGTCATTTCCAATCTTGACTAGTACAGTCTCTGCACTATGATTGGTCCGAAAAGACAAATTGGTATAAAAATACTGTGAGAGTTTAAAAACCATTCAACTGATTAAAAACAAGCTTTTCTAAAATGTTACTTTAAAATGGTAGATTGGATTCTGGTCTGTGGTTTTTAAGTATGGAGGATCTAAATTGTTTTTCTCTTCAGAAGGATTTGACTCTGGCCGTCTTAAGAGCAGCAGGAAGACACCCATCTGAAGAGAATCATTTGCTGTGTAGTAAGTATTCATTAAAAAGCTATAAAAGGTTGTAAAAAAGGATGTAGGTATGGGATCTAAGGGCAGGTTGATGGTTTCATTGAGAAATGACTTTACTAAGCATCTCAGCATCAACCAGGACGAATTTCTCCAGTGTTTCCTCATACAAAGGTTCTGTGGTGATTGAATTTTGTATGCTTACACTGAGATCATTTTCATCTGATAGAGTCTGTTTTATTGTTGATGTAAAATCTTCACATTTGAAGCTGTTAGACTGCCAGCCTTCATAAAGGCAGGATTAATTAGATGATCCATGGTTGAGAAGAGGATTTTGGAGTCGTTCCAGTTGTCGGTTATCAATTAAGGACAGTAAAAAAGACACAGAAGTGATCAGATAAGTCTGAATCCACAACTGAAGAAATATTAGCAGACAGGCCGTGGGTAATACATAGATCTAAAATGTGGCCTTTGTTATGGGCAGGCTGTGAAACATGTTGAATAAAATTCATACAGTAAAGCAAGTTCGACCTAATTTAAACAGATTTGTAAAACCACCAGAATCTAAAACCAGAGGAATAAAAGTGGTTTAAAACTGGATAAAAATATTGATTAGTCGCATAGAACTCCTTCAAAAGACTCAAAACCACCAGATCCAGTGTAGAAAATGTCCAGTGTGAGTTGTTCAAAGTCCATTTTTATCACAACAATATAAAAAGAATATCCTCAGAACTAATATTTGTACAAATCAATTGAAAACATGTATTATTATTATTATTGTTGTTGTTGTTGTTATTGTTATTATTATTATCAATAGTAGTGTTATTTTGTGTGTATATGACTTTGCTGCTGAGCATTTTCCAAAGTTTTCCATTAAATCCATCTGTAATTTGGGATCAAATAGTTGTTGTTCAGTTGAATATGTGTTTAGTTGTGGATTTCCTGAGCTGATCTGCAGGATAGAGACCAGGACCAAGCAAGACATTTTTCCTGGATCAGGACTGAACATTTGAAGTTTGATCCATTTCAGTGGTGAATCAAAGTCAGTTTTTAGTCCAACATGTCTGATTTGATCTTTATCTTCTAATTCCAGACTTGACTGAGCTCAGCAGCATGTTATGAATCTGTGTTGACATGAATAGTTGTATGAATGTTGTGGTGACATTTGGATGATGTGTGTAGAAAGCTGATATTATGATGATCCACAATAAGAGAAGGACAAAGTCCCTCTACTCATGTTAGTGAAAGCTCATTGATTAGGACATATCTGATTGGATTAGAAATGATTTTTTATCCACATGATTTATTCTTTATTCAGACTGAGGTGCTGCAGTTTGTCAGAGATCAGCTGTGCTTCTCTGGCCTCAGCTCTGACGTCCAACCCTCCATCTGAGACACCTGGAGCTGACCTTCAACAAGCTGCAGGATTCAGGAGTGAAGCTGCTGTGTGGTTTTCTGGAGAGTCCACACTGTAGACTGGAGACTCTGAGGTCAGTTCACTGTCTGTTACTGTTGTAGATCTTATATCTTTAATCCACAACTGAACCTGGTTTACTTTTTCTTATCTCAGACTAAAATTATTCCTTCAGTTTCACTTCATTTCAATCAGTGCAATCAATCAGATATTTTCATAGTACTTTTTATACAAATACATTTGTATCACAAAGTGCTGTACACAGTGTTAGTCCCTCCACCCCACACAGGCACACACCCAAAATCCTTCAATAACCACACAGTTAAGTAAAGGTTTCTATAAACTTTTGTTTTCAATATAACTTACTGATACTGAGTGGTGACACAAATAACTAAAAAGTTCAAAAAGGTAGAGCAGCAGACATGCATTCAAACAAATTTATTTAAACCTAGATTATTAAGACAGGAAGTGTTGAGAACTAACAGGCCTGAAAGAATAAAAGCATTCAGGTAAGTACAAATGATAGACTTTATTCTACAGTATTGGAATAACCTAGATAGCACCAACTGAATACAACAGTAAAATTTCAAACAAGGGTAGAGTCCTCACTGTGGGGAGATTCTATCACAACCTGCTTATACTCACACCATGTGCTCACCTGGTGCTGGTCCCCACTAGAAAACACTTCAAACACTGTAAGGCTTTAAACACCGCAAGTCTACAAACACTGCACTGCACATGAGAAAATTCAAGACACAGTATGTGACCGCCACCATTTATATTACCACACAGCATGCAGAGTGTGTACCCTGCAAACTACTCCCCCACAGGCTGGACCTCTACCCAAAATAAAAACAATTAAAATCAGTTGGTTCAGATAAAATGAACAAGAAAGGACTTATATGGACAGATAATTAAAAACTCAATAATGAGTTCACAGGAACTAATGTCAGTGCAGCAGAATCATTACATCAGTCTCTGTAAAAACAACATGTGGAGTAAATAAACCAGCCAATAAAAGAACCACTCAGGAGCAAAGCAGCAGTCTGGATCTGGGCCAGAAAGAAGTGACAAAAAACTATTAAAAATGTGTATTAATACTTTGGGGATACAGCCCCACTATACTACCTTTAAATAAGTTTCATACTTAAGGACATGTGGGGCCGACTACAGAATCCCTGGCTCTGTCTGGTTCAGTGGATAAGACTCAACAAGGTGCAGCCCTCAGTCTTCCTGTCAGATGGAAACACACATTGCTATAGAACACAGGGGAAAGAGCTGAGTTTAGTTCAACCACAGCCGACCTCTTGAGCATGGCATCAACAGCCTACAGGCTCACAGGACTGTACAGATCTGTGGAATCAGAAAATACCTCTATTAACAAAACAAATAACCTTTGCCCTTTGTCTCTCTCTTCAAATCCAACTTTCCCTCACCTGCACACACCAAAGCACTGCTCACAGGAGGCCTCAGACAAAGAGGAAGTGCGGCACCCTCACCTGGGCTTTTAAAGACGGGCATATCTATTCCTACCTATTAGTGGGTGGAGTTACAAACCCTAAACCAGCCAGGCCTCTAAGCCTAACTCAACCCTTACATTTAATTACAAAACCTATTCAGCTACAAAGTTCATAAAGCAGAAGGTCATGTGTAAAGCTTCAACAATGAAGAGAGGATTTATCTGCCTTCATCTGAGTTGATATTTATCATCTAAGTACAAACTTTATTAAATCAAGCGCCTTTGGGATTAAAATACTTTCTCTTCACTTTAACATGGGTTTAGTTCTAGATTTCCTGAGCTGATCAGAGACCTGTACTGTGAATCAGGATTTGGGATTAGCCCGGTAACTTCAGGTTTAACTCTGGGTTTTCAGAATTACTGAGGTGGTTCACTTGTGAACAGGTTACATCACCATGGTAACTTATGCTGCATAGCTAACCTGCTCTGGAGCAGGTAAACTTCCAGAGGATCAGATCAAAACCTGTCAACAGCCCAAATATTGACCAATCAGATCAATGGAAAAAAATGGAATCATCATTCCTACAGGATCCCAAATGGGACAAAGTGTTTATAACAAAGTGGCACAATAATAAAGAGCAACAGATTTTTTTTTCTAGATGAGTTGAATCATTTTTCTGTTGGAGGTTTTCCATGTGTTCACTCTGGTTTTAAAACAAACAGAAGGAGAGTTTATCACTAAATAACAACATAATAAATATAAATAAAATAAATAAGTGAACAAAGATTCTTTAATCTGACAGAATTCCTAACACTGTTGATGCTTTTTACTCTTATTGCATCACTGCAGCTCAGAATAACATGAGGAGACTTTGTGATGAGAATTGTTGATTAAAACTAAACCTCTGATGTCTGTTAGAAAAACTGTCCACACTTAAAGATTTCATATGATTATAAATGAACATCTCAGTCAGACTGAGCCTATAAGAAGTTAACTGCTTTTCTCCTTCCTGCTTTGGAAGCTGAAAAGAGTTAATTCACTGTTACTTTTTTAACATGCATCACAATTTCTCATAATAATTTGTTGCTAATTAAGTAAGAAACTTGAAAATAATTATTGTATTGTTATTTCCTGGTCTGATCAGGGACTGAACATTTGAAGTTTGATCACATTTGAAGTTTTGGTGAATCAAAGTCAGTTTTTAGTCCAACATGTCTGATTTGATCTTTATCTTCTAATTCAGACTTGACTGAGCTCAGCAGCATGTTATGAATCTGTGTTGACATGAATAGTTGTATGAATGTTGTGGTGACATTTGGATGATGTGTGTAGAAGGCTGACATTATGATGATCCACAATAAGAGAAGGACAAAGTCCCTCTACTCATGTTAGTGAAAGCTCATTGATTAGGACATATCTGATTGGATTAGAAATGATTTTTATCCACATGATTTATTCTTTATTCAGACTGAGTTCCTGCAGTTTGTCAGAGATCAGCTGTGCTTCTCTGGCCTCAGCTCTGAAGTCCAACCCCCTCCCATCTGAGACACCTGGACCTGAGCTACAACAAGCTGCAGGATTCAGGAGTGAAGCTGCTGTGTGGTTTTCTGCAGAGTCCAGACTGTGGACTGGAGACTCTGAGGTCAGTTCACTATCTGTTACTGTTGTAGATCTTATATCTTTAATCCACAACTGAACCTGGTTTATCTTCATCCAGAACTTGAATCCATTCATCCTGAATGAATGAATGAATGAATTGAAATAGTTGTTCCATATTGTGACTTTTTCTTTTCTCAGACTAAGAATTATTCCTTCAGTTTCACTTCATTTCAGTCAGTTGTCATGAATAATGTCTGTTGACTTCAATGAAACCTTCAGAACTCACACACTTGTCGCTATCAGTTGTATGAAGTTGTATGAATGTTGTGGTGACATTTGGATGATGTGTGTAGAAGGCTGACATTATGATGATCCACAATAAGAGAAGGACAAAGTCCCTCTACTCATGTTAGTGAAAGCTCATTGATTAGGACATATCTGATTGGATTAGAAATGATTTTTATCCACATGATTTATTCTTTATTCAGGTTGAGTTCCTGCAGGTTGTCAGAGATCAGCTGTGCTTCTCTGGCCTCAGCTCTAAAGTCCAACCCCTCCCATCTGAGACACCTGGACCTGTGGATGAACAAGCTGCAGCATTCAGAGTGAAGGATCTGTCTGATCTTGTGGACAGTCCAGACTGTAGACTGCAGACTCTGAGGTCAGAAGAGGTCGGAGTCAGTCTATTTTCATCAGTATTGTCCTAAACACAGTTTGTATCAAAGCAAAGATCCAGTGTCTCCTGTAAACCTCCAACCTTCTAGTAGTGGCTGCTTTCCTCATTGAAGCTGTGAGAGGAGAACGGGGACAGGCCTCAGGATGGGACAGAAAACACAGAGACAGACAGCAGTCAGCCAATCAGATCAGACACAAGCCTGATTATGATTGTGCGTTTGAGGTGATGTGAAGGCACGACTGTAGTTGTTGTGTTCATGTCTACAGGAATTAGAGCTGGATTACAGCTGACAGCCTCACAAGATGTGTAGAGACAGTGGTCCTCATTCATCAAAAGTGTCGAGCATCAAATGAAACTGTTTGTTCTCTCATTTTAACACTCAAAGAATTGATGAGTCTGATCTTTGTCACAGCTCTGAGATCAGTCTGACTGCAGCCTGCAAATCACTGGCTCTGGATTTCAGAGAAGCATCATGACATTTTGTCAGCATGTGGTCTGATACAGAGCAGAACCTCTGCTGAAGTCCAGTGATCACATCTGTATATCTGTCCATCTGTCAGATACTTTCAGTGACAGCCTCCATGTTTATTTGTCAGCTGATATTTCAGAAGCAGATCAGATGTTCATCAACACACAGAGACTCTTTCTTTAAATGGAACATGAGTTGACATGTAACAGCAGTGAATCCAGCACTAAACTGTTTGTGCAGTAATGAAGCTTCATGACTCAGCAGTTTATTTCCACTGTCAGACTTGAGTGAAATGTTCAGAGTAAACAGACTTGATGCTAAAAGTCTCTGCAGGTGTGTGAGCTTCCAGCTCAGTCGTCTTCACTCCAACACGTTAACATGAGAGCTGAGAGGAAGCTGCTACACTGCCACACAGCTGCTCCACTTTGCTCTGAACAGGACTGAAGTCCCTGCTGCTTTTTATACTGGATGTGCCATCAGTGACTGACAGCTGATGAAGTGAGTCTCTGTAAACACTGATTTATCACCTCTGTTGTCTGTCTTCTCTCTCTCAACAGATGGAGGCTGTGATCTCTCCAAAGAGAGTGAAGAGGACGGTGTGTGTGTTGAGAGGAGGACGAGCTGTGTCCTGATGATCCAGAGAGGTTGAAGCAGCAGCAGCTTGTGTGTGGAGAGGCTCTGATTGGTCCATGTTACTGGGAGGTAGAGAGGAGAGGAGAGTTTCATCCAGCAGTGACTGACAGAGGAACCAGAAGAAGTGGGAAGACTCAGTGCTGCAGTCTGAACTGCTCTGAGAACAGCTCCACTGTCAAGTCCACTCATCATCCCTGTGTGTTCCTCTGGATCTGAGAGAGTCTGTGTATCTGGACTGCTCTGCTGCTGCTCTGTCCTTCACACAGTCTCTGCAGACACACTGCGACTCCTCCACCTCCTCCACCTCCACCTGGACTTTGTCTTTTTTATTCATTCACAGATGCTGAACCCAAAGTGATAAATCAGATTAATCAGCTCCATCATGTGGTGTGATGGAGAATTGCAGCCAATTTGCACATTATTTTTCTAGTACAGAGACTGACAAGACATATATTATTATTCACCATACATCTTATTCTGCTTATTCCACTTCTTCTGTACAGATTCCAGCTTCCCACCGCTTTGAGAGAAAAACAGGCAAACTACATCACAAAGTAGTTTGACAGCCTGATTGCTCTTTTATACATATTTATATACGTTATAATTTATGAAAAATAACATTTCACATAAAAACATGGTTGGAAACCTGAAATAAGTCACAAGACTTTACCTTTACCAAGAGTTTACAAGACTACTTTTTACCTTTTTGTAGAAATCAGTTATATTTTTTATTTTAGTTTTTTTCACTGTATTGTATGAAATGTTTCAGAGCTGCAGTGACTGACATCACCCACATTCTGTCTGACATGAAGCACTTGATCACACAGTCTAAAACATAGCCTTCAGAAAAAATGGAATATGTATTTCATATGCTGAAGGAAATATTGAGCCAGTGCCGCATCCGACGATCGACAATCAACTAAATACCCAACAAATCTAAGTCATTTAGCTTTGTAGCTCTACACACATCAACATCTTCAAACACTGTGGTTTTTATGACACAGCCAGTTAAGTCTGGACTTCAAACCGGTTCAACACAGTCATGCAGCATGCAGATGCAGAATGTAAATCATTTTTCCTAAACATTCGTATTCAGTACTGAAGAACAAACATCAATGATAATCTATCATGACGCAAAGAAAAAGAGAAGTTTAATGTTTCCTGTTGTTTTGTACTGTTTGAAAGAGGAGAACAATGTTTGTATATTTGAAGACTAAAATCAGTCAGAAGAACATTTTCCTTTTCTTCTTCTAGAGGCTGGAAAAAAATCAGATAAATGAATCATGGAGGAAGTCAGAACATGAGAGAAATCTCTATCCATCACAAACTTGCAGACTTTGAAACTTCCAAAAGTAAAACCTGTTCATGTGAACGTAAAACCAGTAAATGCCCGGTTTCACATTTAACCTTTGGGCTGATGAATGAACAACTACCTGCTGCATAATCAGACTCATCACTACATTATTCACTGCACAAGCAGCTTTGCACACTGGTTCACACCTGAGAGAATAACGTCTGTCACTGTTCAGTTAGAAGAGCAAAGAAGAAGCAGGTGGTAGAAGAAAACTGATGAGAGGAGGAAACGGAGGACGGTGAGAAAAAGATGAATAATTACTGAACCTGCAACATCAACAGACGCCTGTCAGTGCCAAAGAAATGACTCTTATCAAGAAAGGCAGCGATTAAAGCAACTAGCCTCATCTTCATGTTCCAGATGCTCACACAGTTTTTGAAAAGTAAAGTAAACCAGATGAAAATAAATCATTCATGATTTGACTCAAGATGAAGAAAACATATCTCTTTACCTGGATGCATGAAATAAATGTAATAAATCAGTGAAGATTCAGAATGATTTCAGTAAAATATCACAGATCTTATTTAAAGCTCTGTTACTCTGTCACAGCAGACAGCAGGACAATGACAGTGAGAAGACTAAAGGAGACATGGAGCTTTGTCCTGGTTTGAAGGACAGAAGACAGAGGACACAAGAGAGCAGCTCCAGCCCTCTGACAGAAGACAGGCTGGGAGGGAGGACAGCTGTCCAGCTGTGGATCAGCTACTGGACACTGACAGGACACACACCATCCCTCTGGCTGTCCCATAGAACAAACCCTGACTTCATATCAGGTGAGGATGTGTCCTTCATTTAAACTGAGGACTACAGGAAAAGTATGAGCTTCATTTGTTCAGAAGCTGTTTACAGTTACTGGAATTTTAAAATAAATAAAATCTCAGTTTGATCACAAACAAAACAGATTCTATAAATTCCCTTGACAGAAGTAAAACCAATCTCATTTCTATTATCAGCTGAATAAATGTTCATTTTCTCAGCTCACCATCTGCTGGGCTACAGAGTTGATCAGCTCAGCAGACGTGTTGTGATCTAATAGGATCACAACACTGCTAAATCCCAGCCTCCCCACCACCTCCAGCCTGAAAAATCCAGGCCTGGCTTTTACATGGAGACTACAAAGTCTGGGAAACGATCAGGCGTCTTCAGGGAGTCCGCGACCAATCATCGTAGCTGAAGTGCACTGTGTTGTTGAGCGGGGTTCCCTGGGTGATATCAGTAAATCAACTGACTGGTTGTGCACAATTCACTTGATAAAAACTTAGCCGCATTTTCCTTCAGCCACAGTAAAAGTTTGACTCCTAACTAAACATGTGTGTCAGAACTTGATTTTCTACAAAGCAAGAGAAAGGTGCACCGTTCCCGGCGGCACTGCAATGCCAGGTCGATGCATGGAGTGAGCGGAGCAAGCTCCCTTTCAGCTCCCTCTCCTAAAATGGGTTTAATACGTTATCCCCATATAGGGGACATATCAGATATTAAACTGATAAGAACAGATACTACACTTGATCTTAGCCAAAAGGCCGAGAAGCGATGAGGCCCAAGCCTTTGACTCCAAATCAAGCTCTTGGTACAATCACTTGTCGCGGTGCCGTTTGTAAGCCAGCTTATCAATTGCCGCCCTAGCAACTCCGCCCATCTGTCTGCTGTGTATTTCCCTGCCGCTATACAAAGATGTTTGACTTTTCACCAACTCAAAAGGCTCAGCCATACGGCAAAGCCGGCCAAAAATAGCTTCAACTCATTGCCTTTCCACACCAAAGCCTAGAAATAAAGCATACTAGAACAACATCTAGCACACATTTCTTCCACAAACAAGCAGCAAAGTGGGACAGGAGAGCTCACACTTCATTTGTCATTTCTCAATGGAAAGGCCATTGTCATGACAGCTTCGCGCACGCAGAGCAACACTGCCGCTTTGTGGACAGACTGCAAAAGCTGACACGTAACTCCAAATCAACAAAGCCACTTCACAAAACAGAGAGTCTTCAACAGGTTAGCACATGGGCATTCCTGACACATTGTGTTTTCTTCTACACGCACGCATCAGGGGAGAGCGTGAACGCAGTCCCCCACTACCAGAAATTATGCAGTCGAGATTCCCACATTTGGGGAATTCGCAGGGGTCAGCACAGCTGGAGTGCAATGGCTGAGCCTCACCCTGGATGAACCACCTTGTGGATCATGGTATCTCCCCTGCCAGGTAAGTATGAGCTGCAGTTGGAAGAGAGCGGGTGGTGGTCACCAGGCACAGCACTCTGGCTGACGGTGCCCACAATGCATAATCCCACATTTCAGTGCCTTGAGCATCAGCTCCCCTTTGTCTGTTACATTTATGGCTGAAAAGACACAAACACTGCTGCAAATAGGCTGCGGCGTGCGGCAAACGCGCTTTGTTGGATCTACCCATCATGCACTGCTCTGCCAAAAACAAAGGAACACTGTGTGAAATGCCACTAGTCAAGCTGTCTCTTGGGAAAAAAGTTTGACTCCTAACTAAACATGTGTGTCAGAGCTTGATTTTCTACAAAGCAAGAGAAAGGTGCACCGTTCCCGGCGGCACTGCAATGCCGGGTCGATGCGTGGAGTGAGCGGAGCAAGCTCCCTTTTCAGCTCCCTCTCCTAAAAATGGGTTTAATAAGTTGACATATAACTCTAAATCAACAAAGCCACGTCACAAGATGGAGATGAACCACACTAGTTTAAGGGATGATATTTTTTGTTTATTGTGAATCAAAACTGGAGATAAAAGGCTTATAGCACCTAGTATTCCCAGGTGGTGTCCCATCCAAGTTCTAACCAGGCCCTACTCTACTCATCTTTCGAGATCAGGCGAGATCGGCGTGCCAAAGGGTGGTATGGCCGTGAGCAACACCAACCCATATAAAAAGTCTCTTTATACATGCTAAAACGCCACTAACAAATCCAATGTTTAATAGAGACCATAATCATCTCGATTTCTCTACAAATCCAAGCACAAGAAGCAATCAAAAATCACCTTATCCACCTGACGAGAATTCTCTGACTATCCATCATCTGATAAAGGCTGTTAGTGAGTCTGATCACTTATAGATCCATTCCTGTCCAACATTGAGTAAGATGTAAGATGTAAGATGGAAATATTTAAAACAGCTACTTTTTGTGTGTGTGCCCAAACACTTTTTGGCTGAACATCATGTTCTTGTGTGCTTAAATATCACATCACAAGTTAACAAACAAATCATCTGAACAAAACATTTCACTAAATGAACTAAACACTAACATGAACTACTAACATGTACTGACTTACTGAAAACCTTGGAGGTGATCTGGACTTTCCTGTAGTTTCCTCTTGTCCTTGTAACAGCAGTAGCTCCTCCCTTCCTTGTCAATAATTGTGTAGAAATATCTGAGTGCTTCTTTCTTCCTAAATCATGAGCAAGTCCTGTCCAGTCCAACTGTTTCTGCTCCTGTTTGACTTCTGAACTTGACTCTGGCTGTGTGTCCACTTACTGCAGCCTGTGACATCAGACTGTAGAATGTTGATACATCAAAGGCATCAAAAGGACAAACTCTCTCTCACACACACACACACACACATTGTTGTCTTAATATAGTTATGAGGACACATCATAACTGAAAGCCTAACTCTAACCAAAACATAACCCATACTAATGATATTGAACCTCCTCAAAAATACCAAATGAATTACAACAATAAACACTCAGGACCATTCAGCTGGGTTGGTGAATTCAGCACCAAGGACAGCAGCAGCTGAACTGTACACAACTACATGTACTAACACACAGCAAATTCACAAAGTACTAAAATCTGGAGCCAGGTAAAATAAAAGTGTGAAAGAGTTACATTTCTGGAGTTTATTGTATAACTCTGACTACAGTTTGTGTTAAGGTGTACACCCAGGCCGAGTTGAATTTTGGAGTTTATTCCCTGGTGTTCAGGATCTGGTTTTAACTCTGCCCCTGGAATTCACGACACATTTTATCGCGGCATGAGCAGCACAAGGAACGTCGTCACAAGGCTGGTAAGAGCATGATTTTTATCAGAAAGTACTTTAAATGTGTGATTTTTTTGTCATTGTTCTCACTTTATGACATTTAAAAATTCATATTTTGCTGCACTTATATTTTGAGAGATTTGTATCTTGACACAGACAAAAATATGTGATTGTGAGAAGTGGATGATAAGAATTCCAAAGTACAGTATTTAATCAGTTCATATTAAGCTGTATGTGTTGTCTGCATTTCAGACCTCCCATCTACTGAAGCATCTATGAACCTGGCTGATCGTTCAGACCTGACAGAATATGTGACCCTCACTACTTGTGGTAAGCAGAGTTATAGGTAATGGTAATGTTTTGTCTTGAGACAGGTAATATCCAGCCAGGTATGTGATATAGTTTTAATGTGCTGGACTTTAGATTTTATTTGCCTTATACTTGTGTGTTTGTGATCTTCAGATCTAAGTGTCCTGCAGCAAGGGTGTGAAGGCTCCTCTTGTCCAAGTCTGACAGATACACTGTCAGTCTCAAGCACTTTAAGCAGTGACACAAGTGATTCTGGATGCCAGCCTTTGATGGACAGTGTTCTTGTAGAAATTGTAATTGTTTTCCAACTTGTATACAACAAGATTTTAATCCTTATTTGACATAATTCCTAAAAAATGCAAGTAATATGTACATGTATGAGATGAATGTATTTGCTTACAACATAGATCTAAGAGTAGTTGTAAATAGTTTATAAAAACCTTCTACTACCGTCAGCAGATTCTTCATGACCCACAGCGGTCAGATGATGTACTATTTTTTTGTAAAAATATTGGTTTATTTTAAACATTTGAAAATGTTTTTCTCTTTTTATTTAGATTTTGCAAGACTTCTCACTGATGTTTGGAGCAGAGGTTGCTTCAAGGTTCCTTGAAAAATGGAACAGCAGTTTTAAAGATAAAGTTATCAAGGAGGCAGGAACCTGAAAGAGACGTCTCTCTTAAAACAACAACTGAAAGCTGCTCTGAATGAAGGATCTGACACTGCTGATGAAGCAGGTACAGTTATCATCAGAATAGTAATGCAGTTATGTGAGTCGTCCAACAGTCATCAGTTTATTGTGATTTTATTGATTTATTTTACAAAAGCATCTGAGTCTAAATAGGCCACTTAAGTCTGCATTTAAGATCGATGTGAGGGCTGAACATTGCTTTGCTCTCCAGCACAGATTTATAATGACTGGGCCATTAATAGTTGTTATATGTGTAAATGTTTAAAACTCCAAGCCCTGTACAGTCTTAATAACCCTAAACACCAACTTCAACTTTACAAAAAGTACCACAAAAGGGGGTCCAAACAACTCCTTAAACTCTGAAACGTGCTCCTAAACAATCATTTATTTTTGAAGGATGGATGGGTGAAGGGATGAATGGACGAATGGATGAATGGGTAAATGGATGATTTTCTGTATAAAGGAATACACAATTAAAATACTGCCATACATATGACAACCAGCTAAGTTAACAAAGGAAATGATCTGCTTACATTATTATGCATCCACGAAGGCCTAAAAGGAGTAATACTCTGTCACAGAATCTATTTAAACAAAGAAATTAATATACAACAAATGTTACTCAACAGAATTGGGAATAAATAAACTCAAATAGAAGCAGAGGCAAACAAACAGCAGATAACATAGAGTGTCTTACTGGTGTGGCAGCATGGCTGAGAACAAAGGGGATCTGTGGAGAACACACAGCCTTTTATCACCTCCTTAGCTCCTCCCCTGTTCAGGTGAGCTTTTCTACCCACACCCACACACTAACTAAACTCTCTGGATCAGAGATTCTTTAACAGCCGCCCCTTCAAATATGAAATATTTGAACTAACCTAGAATCTCAAGCCAATTAGGAATGTTTATCGTCAGTTGGTGTGTTTTCCATAGGTTTCAGGGTTACTAATCGGGCCACAGGCCTGACATACTGTTTTCCATTAATGGTAACTACTGCAGTCCGTACTCTTCCATCTTTACCTGGCATCACCCGAGTTATTTTAGCAACAGGCCACAAACCCCTCGGTAACTGAGGGTCTATGCACAAGACAACTGCACCTTCTTCCATTTTGCAGGTGTCTCTTTGCCATTTATGACGAACTTGGAGACTGGGGAGGTAATCTCTGATGAAACGAGACCAAAACAGGTCTGTTAATATCTGACTATGTCTCCATCGTCTTCTGCCAATGATCTCAGTGTTTGCATACACTGCTTGAGGGAGGGAGGCATCTCTTCTTCCCATGAGGAGGAGATTTGGTGTTACAGGGTCAGGATCCGCTACATCTGCGGACACATATCCAATGGGCTTGGAGTTTAGAATACCTTCTATTTCAGTCAGAACAGTGACAAGGACTTCTTCTGTAACAGTCTGATTGCTCAATACAACTCTTAGTGCTGATTTAATTGATCTCACTTCTCTTTCCCACATACCACCAAAATGAGGGGCATTTGGTGGATTGAATCGGAAATGTATCTGTTGTTTCTCCAGCTGTTCCTTTAACTCTGGGCTGAGACTTGAGAATGACTTTTGAAGCTCCTTCTCTCCTCCTTTAAAATTAGTACCACAGTCTGAAAGGAGTTCAAAGGGCGCCCTCACGGGCAATAAAGCGGCGAAGGGACATGAGAAAACTATCAGCATCAAGACTGGTAAGCAACTCAATGTGAGTACAGTGGGTGGTTAGGCACTTGAACACAATACCCCACCTTTTCTCCTGTCTTCTCCCTACTTTGACATTGAAAGGGCCAAAACAATCCACACCTGTTGACCAAAGGGGGGCTTCCACAGTCTCAGCCTGCAGGGAGGTAGATCAGCCATTTTTGGGTAATTTGGCTTTGCACGCCATTTCTTGCATTCATTGCATGTCCACTGATGCTTTTTCACAGCTTGCCTGCCACGGAGGATCCAGTAAGTACGCCTGATAGCTGCAAAGACCCTTTCTGGTCCAGGATGGAGTAGTTGCTCATCATAATGCTTAATCAAGAGGCATGTTATAGGATGTTTAGGGTCAAGCACTATGGGATGTATTATGTCTGGATCTGATGTTTCTATTTCTCTAAGCCTACCACCTACTCTAATGACTTCAAGAACCTTATCAAATTGAGGAGACAAGGGAGAAGGCGACTCTGTGTGGAGATTTCTACCACCAGCCTGTAAGGCCTGGAATTCATCAGGAAAACTCTCACGTTGGGCTTGTGAGAGTAGGAAGGATTCAGTCCTTGCTCTAGTCAGATTGGTAGGGTCAGTGCTGGTCGACAGGGAGGATTCCTTAATTTTCTCATATGCAGATTCTACTAAATCTCCCCATGTAGTGTGCTGACTAGAATCAATGAGGACAGGACAATTGACGGAGTGGGTGAGACCACAGAACATGGTTTTTCTCAGTTCAGAAGGAATTTCCTGTGTTGAAGCTGGAATAGTAGGCCACTGAGAAGCAGGCAAGTGGAGGAATGAGGGACCATTATGCCATCTGTCTTGTGTAACTATTTGCTGAATGGTTTTACCTCTGGTAATGTCATCTGCAGGATTTTGGTTTGAGTTTACATACCTCCACTGGCTAGCAGAGGTGTGTTCTAGAATCTCTGAAATCCTATTGGCCACAAAGGTTTTATAGCGACAGGATTCTGACTTAAGCCAATTCAAGACTACAGTGGAGTCTGTCCACAGAATTGTTTGGTGGAGAGGGAGAGTTAACTCTGCTTGAATCAGCTGGGCTAGCTGACATCCTGTTAGAGCTGCAGAGAGTTCCAGACGAGGGATGGAGAGGGTTTTAAGGGGCTACTCATGATCTGGCCATAATAAAGGAAACATGAGTCTGCCCATCTTTATCCTCCACTCTCAGGTAAGCCACTGATCCATAGGCCCTTTCTGATGCATCACAAAACACATGCAGTTCTCTGTATGTCACCTCTGAAGAATTGATGCTTCTGCCGTTTTCATACCATCTGGGGAAAATGATATGCATCAGATCTGGGAGTTCATTTTCCCACCTTTTCCATGCTTGGCTCAGCTCACTGTCCTTTATAGGTGTGTCCCATTCTTTGTGGTTGATCCAAAACTGTTGAAGTAGGACCTTTGCTCTTGTAGTGAAGGGCACAATATATCCCAGTGGATCATATTGTGAGGCTAGGATTTTATATATGTTTCTCAAGGTGAGATTGGAATACTTGACAGATCTATGTTTGAAGCCTAAGGAATCTGATGAACAATGCCAAATTAGCCCTAGAGCACCCTCTCTTGGATCTGAGTGGTCTTTATTTAGCCATAGCTCAGTGCTGTCTGACCGTGCTTCTGGTGGCAGGTCTTCCACCACAGACTGAAAGTTACTTGCCCACTGTCGGATCTCAAATCCTCCTGACATTAATAAGGAGCGCAACTTCAAAAGGAGCTGTTTAGCTTCTTCTGGATGTGGGAATGACGGAGGCAGTTATCAACATAAAATGACTGGGTTACCGTCTCCACAACATCTTCATTCTGTTCCTTGTGATCTTGGGCGTGCCTCTGCACTGCATATGTGGCACAACACGGACTGCTGGTTGTTCCAAATGGAAGAACTTGCCATTCATACACATCTGGTAGGGTTTTACGTTCCATGTGGCGCCACAAGAACCTGAGGAGAGGCCTATCCTGAGGTAACAATCTCACCTGATGGAACATAGATTTGATGTCACCACTAATAGCCACTCCATGCTGGCGGAATCTCAGGAGTACACCAATCAGGGATGGACCTAGAGTAGGACCGGGGAGAAGCTGATTGTTCAGTACTTGGCCTTGATAGGAAAAAGAACAGTTAAAGACAATCCGATGTTTGTTATTGTGCTCTACAAGGTGATGGGGTATGTACCATGATTCAGAGGATTGAGAGACTTGGTCAGTGCTGAGTTTGGTGATGTACCCTGTTTGAATTAACTTATCTACTTCCTTATTGTAGATTTCGACCAGCTCTGGTTTCTTCTGTAGCTGCCGTTCAGCACTGCTGAAGGAGAGGCATCACAGACTCTTTAGGAGCTTGGAGTTTTGGAGCATTTTTGGCTCGTAACAAGGGGGTTGCATAGTGTTCAATTCCATCCACATTGATCCTTATGGTTTTTGTTTCCAGCAGTTCCATAGCCTCTCTATCCTGTTTTGATCTAGTGATCAATTTCTCATTTCTGTAGGGGAGGATGTCAGCCTGCCACAGCTTTTCCACATCACGTTTTAGCTCTGCATAAGGGCTCATTACTGAGATAAATAAACACTGAGGTGAGTCTTGCAGTCCAGGTAAATTTGTAGGTCCCTGGAGAGCCCAGCCAAGCTTAGTGTTTACTGCAACAGGAGCTTTCTTCAGTCCAAATGGGAGGCGCACGGGTTCAATGGGGGTTATAAGGTGAGGGTTATCAGTTCCAATGAGGATCTGAGGCTGCACATTGGAAAAGGTCTCCAAGGGTACATCATGGAGGTGACTATAGCGTTGCTTAAGTGTCTTAACAGGATAAGTCTGTTCCACTAATGATAGTCTATTGGATGTAAATGCTCCTTGAATTGTAAATGTTAGGTTAGGATTGGATGCTGCAGCTATTTTTACACTGACTGACCTGCCATACATTGTGTCTGTCTCTTGTCTTACTGTCCATGAGGTCTAGTTTCTCAGCCGCCCGTCAAGACCAAGGTACTCGGCTGCTGAAGGCAATACAATAGTGCGTTCTGAGCCATCATCAAGGATTGCATATGTGTCAAGGATTCTATTCTTATTACTTAACCTTACCTTCACTACCTTCAGCAAGACTTTAGGAGATTTGTTTTGAGGATTCATATACAGCACTTTGGAGGCAGTGGCTTGTTTATTTACTTCATGGAGGATTCCCAAGTGCTTCCCGTTGCATTTAGGACAGGGTTTTCTTAGGTTGCAGCGTGCTGCCAAATGAGATTGTCCACATCTCCAGCATCTTCCTTGCTCTTTAATCCATTTTGTTACCTCTTCTGTACTGAGTTCCTTTAGTTCTTTGCAGTATGTCATGGAATGATCAGGGGACTGACAGTAGGAACATTTGAATTTGGGTGAGGACCTGTCTGAAGTTATTTTCCCATGAACAGCTTTTGAATTGGCACCATGGAGCACAGTAGCTGACAAAGGAGGAAACTTTGATTTCTGACTATACTCTCTACGGGGGGCTTGAGAAGAACTTATTTGAAGAGTGGATACCTGGGCTGCGACGGCTTGGCACTCTGATTCTTCTTGGAGCCATAGGGAGAAATGTACCAGATTATAGTGTTCATTAGGGTGAACTGTGCGAGCATATCTTGCATAGTTAGCCACAAACTCACTTGGTAACTTACTCAGCAACCGATGTACATGTGATGCACAAGCAAGTTCTGCTCCCCCTTCCGGGCCAAGAGACTGTAACATGCCGACCATAGATCTCACTCTAACTGCAAACCTTTGAAAACTCTCTGCATTTTGCAGGAACTCTGGGAAGGTTCAGGATGGACTGTATTTCTTTTTAGAGCAAGGTGGTGTGGCTGACCATACTGCTGCTCTAAAGCTGCCAGAGCCATGGTATAGGGTCGTGGGTCATGAGCATATGAGAGAGCAATATGGCGGGCTGAACTCAGGTGCAGATGGTCTAATAGAATATGGTACTTGTAGAGTTCTGGTTCATCTGGAGGTAAGAGGTTGTTAAGTGCCATCTTCAACATTGCAAATTCATGGGGGTCTTCCTGCGTGAAGTTGGGGAATGAGGGTACTTCAATGCGTGAAGAATATCTGGGTCGGTCATGAAGCAAAGCTGGGGCTGGTGGAAGAGTAAGCTGGTGCTGATGCATGGGAACAAGCTGAGGAGGAGGAGCAGGGGCAGGCTGGGATAATTGTGATTGAGGGGGATATGCAGACTGGGATGAGTAAACATGAGGTTGCATGTGGGCAGTATGAGTGAAATGCCTGTACTCTACCTGTAATGGGATTGGCGTATGCTGTACAGAGACCGGGGGCTTGAGTATAATGCACAAGGGGTAAGGATGGTTGGCTCTGAGTGCACAGGTTGGAGGCAGTGTAGTTGGGTACACATGGGATCGTGGCACTTGAATTTGCTGCTGTTGGGCTACAGAGACCTGGGTAGAATATGGCACGCTGTGTAATACTTGGGAAGAGGCTGGAAAACTGGGGGGAGCATGTGTCTGGGGTGCCTGCCTGGAATATTTACTGCCTGAGGTCCACTGGCGGTAACTGTGTAAGCTGAGGGCATCACACTGGTGGATAAAGGAAGTTCAGGTAATGTAAGTGGAAGTTCTTGTGCAACCGATCTGTGGTATGGACCCTCAGTCTCCTTTATTTCAGGTTGGGTTATATTGTCGCCTGTGGTAGTTAATTGTGTGGTGACAGGCTGTAGTGGTCTCTCATGTCTCCCCTGACATGGCAGTGTCTGAACAGACTGGGAAATTCTCTCATGCCTGGGTTTCTGTACAGACTCTGATAATGCAGGCTCTGATTGTGACTTATATGTATATGGATCATGGGTTTCTGGATTAGAAGTCTTGTCCTGTTGTACACATGCTCCTTCACAGGATTCATCACCACTTTGCTCTTCAAATTCATCTCCTCCTGAAACACTCTGTTCATAGTGGTCAAGTCTGTGTCTGAGTTCTGCTACAATACCTTTCAGCTGTGCCAGTTCTTGCTTTAAAAGGACGGCTTCTGGAGGTGAAGGACAGGCTGCTCCATCCTGTGCAAGGGCCTGGCTGTAAAGCTGGGTTTGGTAGTCTCTGAGGTAACCAGGTAGTCTCTCTCTCTCGTCGTGGCCTTCCATGTGCTTCTTCATCTGATCCGGCTCTAGGATCCATACCCAGTCTAGAGGTCGACTCGGCTCGAAGGACCATGAAAAAGACTGTCTTTAGGGTTTGGACCTCTGTCTGGTGTGCACATTTAAACACTGGATCCAAGAGCCATTTCAATCATTTATTTTTGAAGGATGGATGGGTGAAGGGATGAATGGACGAATGGATGAATGGGTAAATGGATGATTTTCTGTATAAAGGAATACACAATTAAAATACTGCCATACATATGACAACCAGCTAAGTTAACAAAGGAAATGATCTGCTTACATTATTATGCATCCACGAAGGCCTAAAAGGAGTAATACTCTGTCACAGAATCTATTTAAACAAAGAAATTAATATACAACAAATGTTACTCAACAGAATTGGGAATAAATAAACTCAAATAGAAGCAGAGGCAAACAAACAGCAGATAACATAGAGTGTCTTACTGGTGTGGCAGCATGGCTGAGAACAAAGGGGATCTGTGGAGAACACACAGCCTTTTATCACCTCCTTAGCTCCTCCCCTGTTCAGGTGAGCTTTTCTACCCACACCCACACACTAACTAAACTCTCTGGATCAGAGATTCTTTAACAGATGCTATGTTGAGATACTGTGCCAACTTGTCTACAACCTTGTCAGCATTGCATTCACAGGTGAAAAGTGCCCTGCCATCTGCAGCCACAGCAGTCCTCCACAACTTACAGCCTGGAGATTGGGTTCTCATCAAAGATCACAGACGCCATCACTGGAAACAAAGGCCATTCCAGGGCCCATTCCAGGTTCTGCTGATCACTGAGACAGCTGTAAAGGTTGCGGAGAAGGCCGCATGGGTACACGCCAGCCACTGCAAACAGGTTCCTGGAACCAACAGCCGACATCTAGACACCAGAGGAGGAAGCTAAGGAGGTGACACAAATTCACCTCTAGACCCAGAATAATGGTCTAAGAATAAAATTGACTCATCTAGACGCTGAGGAAGACAACTGGGGTGTAAGCCGCAAGGCTGCTTCCCCTAACCTGCAGCTGCATTGGAACCATCTGCAATATAAGAGTGAGGGGTGGCGCCTCCTCCACCAGTAGTGTGCTGCCAAGCTCCAACGAAGTGACTACAGATTAAAGCTCTGTGTCACCAACGAGCAAATAATGGAGCCTAGACCTGGCATCCCTTCAGGGGGCCAGATGGTGCGGTCTCAGAGAGGTTCAACAGCAGCTTTACTTTATACTTTTAGCTGTATTTGTGGTATTTGTATTTTTTTCACACATCATACACCACCAGCTAATGTTCATAACCTAACCAGTGTGCATCCTAATGTGTCACAATTGAGCGCACATGCACACTCCACGCTTCTGTTGATTTATATGAAACTAATCTGTGGACATCGTGGCTAAATTTCACAGCTCAACAACTGTATGGAGGTAATACTTCCTGTTTTTATGTGTGCAGCAGGCAGACCCAGATTGCTTATGATAGGTATTCCGTTTGAAGGAGATGATTGTGTTTCCACCAGTACTAATTTGTGTAAGCACGACTGTTTACTAGGCTCGAGGAGCCCGCTCTAGAGCCTCCTCTTGGTCCTCATGTAATCTAGGATCCACAGCAGGAAGACTCCCACGCCCACAAGGACAGCTCCACCACCTTTAAACAACACACACATTTTCTGTTATTATCGCCCCACCGGGTAACCAGTCCGTCGGAAATTGGATGGGGCCCTGTACTCAAATTGTAGTGGCACAAAAGAATAACTCTGCCGACTTTGTCCTGAATAAAAAACAACTGCAGGCGCTGGTATGGTATGTAGTGGATAGGTAAGCAAACCTATCCAGTTCCTGATGTTTTCTGGGTTTGTGGAGATAATAAATTATGCTCTATCCTGCCTTTCAATTGACAGGTTTGTGTGGCCATATAATGCTGGTACAGGAAATTGTTGTCATTCCTGAACAAAGGTTCCTTGCAGCCACTGACCGCCACCGCAGACGCGAGATGTATTTGGAATGGACCCTAACATATACATTGATGAGATTGGCATTCCCCCGTGGTTTGCCTAATGAATTTGAGGCTAGAAATCAAATAATGAGGGTTTGAATCCATTTTTATCTGGGTAACGATGAACAAAATGTCGATGGATCAATTATATCTATTACAATCAACAGCGCTTTTTTTCAATTACACTAGAGACTCCTTTTAAAGCCCTAGGAGAACAACTACATGCCACGCTCCCTAATAGATTGGCAAAATCGTATAGCACTGGACATGTTGCTGGCTGAAAGAGGTGGCATTTGTGTTATGTTTGGAGAATCCTGTTGTACATTCATTCAACAATACTGCTCTCCAATGGTAGCTTTACACGGGTACTGACCAAATTAGAAGCCCTTTACAGTAGAGTTAAAAACAATGCAGGTACTGACACATGGATGATGGACTGGTTTGACAGTAAGTTTGGTAAATGGAAATCAATTATCGTGATTCGCTATCACTGGTATACTTATTGGTGCAAGTGTGTTCAGTCTGATTGATGTTGTATTATTCCCTGCATTAGAAGTCTCATTGTAAGGTCTATTGATAGGTCAATCACACACCAGATGGCCTCTCTGGCTGAGACCCATCTCCTGCACAGATGTTGAAAACCCCACTGATTGATTCTCCTTTTAATGATGATGATGATGATGAAGATGATGTTTAGCGAAGTTTTGTATTTTCCCTGCAGCTTACAACAACCAAGGATGTCTGTGTCCTACAAAAAACAGCTAAATTTATTTTAACATTTATCAGCTGTTTAATGATGTGTCTACTTAAACCTAAAGGAATGAAACACTGATGATATTATGATAAATTTGTATATATTTGCTGTGGCCATTTTATGGCCAAAGGGGGGAATTGTAATGCCAATTTATCATATAGCTATATATTTCTATCATACACCTCAGATATTCTCATAAACTCAAGATATTCAATTCTGTGTGAAGTACATATAACTTGGACCTGAAGTGACCTTAATCTGCTGGAGTGTGCTGTTCATTGTGCCTTTAAGAGGACACCTGCTGGTGTCTTGGCCAAAGACTGTCTATTCTTTATCTTTGTTGCTGTCCGGTGTCTCTGAGCATAACTTACGCTTGATGTGTGTTAGTTTAAGATCATTACAAAACAGAGATCGAGAGGCTCTCTCTCATTTCATTTGATATTTATAAAACTGAGACACATTTCAAAACAACTGTAACTTCCTGTATTGTTCACTTTATTGCTCTGCTTGCTAAAAAAAAAGAAGGGATTTTAAATCTCAGTGGGTTCAAATGAGTGAAAATAGTTCTATTAGTTTCAGAGACTTGCAGTTAATACTCACTCTGTTTTACTGTTTCAGTCGTTCTTCTCATCTTTTCTTGTAAACCTTCATTTTTGCATCCTCAGAGTTAAAAGCCAACACCTGGAAGTCACTCTTTAGTGCCTCACTGATCTGAAACAAGAACAATAAAAACATAAGCTGATTATTTAGGATTTATTCATACAAAAGTCAGTTATCACCATGGGTCTAAAAAGCTACAGTGACAGATGCAAATAATGACTGACCATACAGAAAAACATGTGTTTCTATCACATTAACCTGTAGCTCTTTCTTTCCAACACTGATGCATATCATATCATATCAGTACAGGTGAGTGATGTCTGTCGCTCAACAACATAACTAGGAAGTCAAAGTGGAAGCACTGGGATCTAAAATCATTCTGGGACAGATGTGACTTCTCTCTGTTAGTTTCAACAACATAATGTCCCAGTATTCAGAATAAAATCCATAAATAAATGAAGATATTTTTTGATATAACACATTCTGCACACATGAAGACATTTTCAACAGCTAACTGTTGTTGTGAAGACATTTGAGTCGCAAGGACTTATGTATTTTTTAAGTAAATGAATGTTTATGCTACAGACTTTTACTGAAGTAGTAAGTCAGGATGGCCGAACAGTCTAAGGTGCTGTGATCAGGTCACAATCTCCCTTGGAGGCATGGGGTTGACAATAACCTTGCATTGGTGGTTCAGTGGTAGAATTTCTCGCCTGCCACGCGGGAGGCCCGGGTTCGATTCCCGCCAATGCAACATACTTTTTGGGGGACAGTCGGCGCAGCAAGTTAAGAGTGCGGCTTTGGACTTTGGATCAGCCTGAGATTATGGATTCACAAAGGGCTCTGGTCTGAATCCCCCACTGGGCCCAAAAACGGATACGGGGTGGGTGATGAAGGCCACCAGTGATGCCTCCAGCAGGCACCGATCCAACCCAGGCCACCCACGTACTAATACACAAGCAGGGTAGGCCCCTGTGAGCATGTGCAAGTGCTTGTGTGTGTGTTGAGTCCACTTTGTGTGTGGGTAAATGCGGAGAATAAATTCTCTATGAGGATCAATAAAAGTACTTAAAAAAAAGTAACATCAGCTACTAACAATGAAGGTTTAGTATGACATTTGTTCATCACGCAGGTGACACAGGTCCAGCATGATGCCTGTCAGTCAAGGCAAAGGAGCAAACATATTTATCAGAAACATGGTGCCACATGTTAGCGACTTGTATGAAACTTGCCTCAAGCCAAGCTATTTATATTGGGATTTTCACACGGTGACAGATAACAATTCATTTGTTGACTGACTTTAATTAACCACATTCATGAGTCAGGTTCTGCTCCAGACACGCTGTCAAAGCTTAAACTGGCCTAATATTATTTCATAGTCTTGCTTATAAAGAATATGTCAATACAAAGTGTTTACATTGGGTCAATATATTACTAATATATGCATTAATATGTTTGTAGCACTCTTGAAGAAACCACAGAGCGCTGGGTAGTTGTATGTTGCTTTAATCAAACTGTAAAATGGAAAACAGCAGCATTATCAATGATGAGCTCCTGTCTATGCATCATTGAGCAACACAATCACGTGTCGACGTCCGCTGACCAGGAGTGACTCCAAACCACCAACTCCCTCTTGTGGTGAAACTACAACACTACAATGCCTTTACTATTTATATTGGGCCACACTACTTAGTTATAAATAAATGAACAGCTGAGCAAACTAAACAATTAACAAGCAGTAAATATGAAGATAATGGTTCAGGAAGGTACACCTCTCTAATTTCTAAAATTAAGCTTAAAAACCTTTTTCGTTTGACAAAGCTAATTAGTCAGTTGTAGTTACAGTCCTAGTTATTGGCGATTTAAAACTTATAGAAACAAGCAATTATCTCTACAGTTACTGTTATAGTTCTAGGATGTAGCCCTTAGTAGGGCTTGGCCTCCCCAGGTAACTGAACCATCCTTTAGTTATGCTGCTATAGGCTCTAGGGTTGCCGGGGGGACATCCCATGATCCTCTGCACACCCTCTTCTTTTCTTCTTCTCCTCAGACCCACTCTCACATTTATTAGCCTTTATTCCATGTCATCATTAACTCTGTGTCCTCTCTGTCCTGTAGTCCTGTGCTTGTTTCTCTCTGGTCTCTCTCTGTCTCTGTACCTTTCTGCAGGTGTCTCTGGCTCTGAGCTGCATGTTCTCTGTCTGTGGTCCTGGCTCCACCCACCTGGGCTGCTGTTTATTGTCTACACGATCCATTTCAACACTATGTTTAATGTTCCACTCTGCTACAGATACATGTTGATTAATATTCTGTATAAATTCAATATATGATGAATTTTGAATTAATTGCTGTCTTAAATCCGTAAAATTTAACAGCACACAGGCAGCAGATATCAATGAAAAACATTAGTGAAGTTGTACAAACACTGTAAACAAATACAATACTTTCTACAATAAAATGTCTGCAAATGTATAAAACTGACACATTTCTCTGTAGTGCATTGTAGTAACTTGAGTAGACTTAATTACTCAATGTAGATTGAAAATCAGATTATGAAACTGTCTGATACAATATAACATTGTGAATCACAACTATATGAACATCAGATCATCAAACCATTTGAAGCATCTTAATCTCCCTTTCTAGAACTGAAGTTCACTCTGTGTGGTGTCACTCATACGGAAAGCATGGAAGTGATCGTGGAAGTAAGTTTCATGCTCAATCAAAACAAAAAACACTTATGTGCAAAATGATTGATGCATTTTGTTGAATAATGAGTCTATGTTTTCACTAGTACCAATTGCAACAATAAAGGAGTCCAACATTGATACTCAGCTCCATGCAACATTTCACCCCACTGTGTGACAGACGGTGGCTTCACAATCAAGGTGAAGAGATGCTGTTATATCTTCAGGAAAAAAATCAGTGTTTCAATCCGAACACATTTTAACTAGACCAGACTCAATTATTTTTAAGGACAGAGCATTCCCAAGTGATAGCTAGCCCGATAACCTGCTTGAAACAGATTCCTCTAAATTTTCAGTTGTATAAAGAACTTCTGATATTTGATGCTCCACTACCCCAAAAGCTTACATATAACTAGAGTACACACGCTCTTGTTGTGAGTACACAGAACCTCAAGGAGCTGCTTCAGTATTTTGGAAATGAGATGAAGTATTTCATCAGTTACAGACTGAGAATTGTTTTACTGTCTCTGTGTCGTTGTTGAAAGGGATCTAGTTAGACACACTTATTATTTATCAATGGAGCTGTGTATCTGAATGAGATGTCTCCTGAATCCCACAATAATAACCAGAGAGACTTTTACCTGGATACATGGCATGAATTCATTGCAGGGTTCTGATCAAAAGCAACACTAGACAAAGGATGAACCATAGAGGAAACATCTCAACATTTTGGCCATTAAAGCTACTTATGGTTTGTTTTAATAGCTTTGTTTCAAGCCTTTTTTACCTTGGCTCCAAAAATGTGTACATGCTGGAGAGAGCGCTGCATCATACTTCTTTTTGAAAAACAAAATGTGACTTGAACAGCTCATCAAAAGCACTAAAAGGATGTATATGACTGATATGACAGAAGCTTTTGTCCAAGACAATATAAAAAGGTGAAAACCTGGGTCTTTAAAGTTTCTGTGGCAAGAAGATACAGTTGATGGGTTCCTCAGTAGTCAGGAGATGATCCTCAATGCTTTGGGATGACTGGAAACAAGAGAAATATATTTACAAAAATGTGTTTATAAACTCTAATAACATTCACAGTATTTGGAGATTTTGACAAACCTTCTGAAATTTTGCCAGATGATCCGTTGTCTCTCGACGCCGATCTTTGTGGGGCCGCTTTCTTCCAGCTGGTTGTGGAGTGAGAAGATGAAGCAGCACCAGAAGAGGAAGCCATGTTGCTGTCCCACTCTGAGGACAATAAAAACACAATAAACTGATGACTGTTGGACGACTCACATAACTGCATTTACTACAATACAGTGATAACTGTACCTGCCTCATCCAGCAGTGTCAGATCCTTCTATTCAGGGGCAGCTTTCAGTTGTTGTTTTTTAAGAGAGACGCTCTCTTTTCAGGTTCCTGCCTCCTTGATAACTTTATCTTTAAAACTGCTGTTCCATTTTTCATGAACCTTTGAAGCAACCTCTGCTCCAAACATCAGTGAGAAGTCTGGCAAAATCTAAATAAAAAGAGAAAAACAACATTTTCAAATGTTTAAAATAAACCATTATTTTTAGTTAAAAAAATATATATATAATACTAACCAGTCCATGACATCCCTGAAAGAAGGAAACATGTGTAATACATCAGCTGACCACTGTGGGTCATGAAGAATCTGCTGACGTGTAGTAGAAGTTGCTCTTCATCTTCTGGAAAAACTAAGTCAGGACTGAAGTTGTGTGGTGAAGGAGAGATATGGTCGGCGCATTCATCTCTGATTGGCTGATCATCATATGTTCTGGATGATGGGACCTTTTAGCTCCAATTTCTACTCTGGGATGTAAGAGGTGGTTCAGATTTGCCTCATGCGCCACCAAGAAAGGGTTAGGCCTGGTTGCTTTGAATATCATAGAAGCTTCTGAAAGAAAAAGTTGCCTCAAGAACAAATACTGCTTGTTGTTTATATGCAAACAAGGAGCAACTTAAATATTACTTTGGAGTATGGGTCTTCAAAGATGGGGAAAGTGAACAATCCAGAGGGCATGAAACTTTTTTTTATGTTTTTACTGCAGTTTCTACTGCAAGTGAGAAAAAAATTCTATATTTTTATATATACATATTTTTTCCTTTCTTTTCCATGCATGTGAGAGCGACAGTAATATTAACCAGTAACCGTGTGGTGGAATATTTCAAACTTCCAGTCTCTTCTTATACTCTTTAATCACAGTCATCTCTGCTGGTTTTGAAGTAAGAATTATTCCACATTCTAAAAAAGAAAACATTATAAACATATTTACAACTACACTTAGATCTATGTTGTAAGCAAATACATTTATCTAGTACCTGTACATGTTATTTTTTTTAGGAATTATGTCTAATTAATAATGATTAAAATCTAGTTGTATACAGGTTGCAAGGACACTGTCCATCAAAGGCTGGCATCCAGAATCACTTGTGTCTCTGCTTAGTGCTTGAGACTGACAGTGTATCTGTCAGACTTGGAGAGGAGGAGCCTTCACACCCTTGCTGCAGGACACTTAGATCTGAAGATCACACACACACAAGTATAAGGCAAATAAAATCTAAAGTCCAGCACATTAAAACTATATCACAGACCTGGCTGGATATTACCTGTCTCAAGACAAAACATTACCATTACCTATAACTCTGCTTACCACAAGTAGTGAGGGTCACATATTCTGTCAGGTCTGAACGATCAGCCAGGTTCATAGATGCTTCAGTAGATGGGAGGTCTGAAATGCAGACAACACATACAGCTTAATATGAACTGATTAAATACTGTACTTTGGAATTCTTATCATCCACTTCTCACAATCACATATTTTTGTCTGTGTCAAGATACAAATCTCTCAAAATATAAGTGCAGCAAAATATGAATTTTAAATGTCCTACCATCATCACTGTAGATGAAAAACACAGATCTTTGAAACATCCTCATCCACCTCTGCTCCCTGTTGATCTGTGACTTTCAGTGTTGTAGTCTCTGGGATAAGAAACTTCTGCTGGACTATACCATAACAACTCCACCTTACAACATGTTTACATCTTTATTCATTTAATACTAAACATCTGACTGACCTGCACTGAGAAAATCTGAGAAGCAAGCCTCTTCCAGTTTAATGTACTTCTTCTTCCCCTCCATGTTGTACTTGATCAACATGTTGGTTTGACATAAAGGAAGAAAATGTCATATGTCTGAGAATAACATGTTCAAGTTAAAGTTTATCCCAACTACACACTGTTAAAATACACGTTTCTCACCGCTGTTCAAAACAGCAAGGCTACAGTTTATAAGCTCAACTGTTAGCATGCTAGCCAAAACTGACTTTTCAGCTGCGTCTTCGCCGCTGAGCCGGAAATTATTCTCTTAAAACACCGACATGCGGTTGCATTGTTGGATGGTTATTTCCAAAACAGTATTAATTACCTTCAAGATGCACGTCGTCATTAATTTGTGAAGCTTATCAAACAGTTTGTCATTACCGTCATACAGACACATCACACGCCACAGACAGTATGGCCGACATTAACGTTTGAGTGAAAGCTAACAGCTCCACAATGGCAGCTAAGGACAGTTAGCTAACTAATGCTGCGGGAGCTACTTGCTCTAAATAATGGAGTAAAAGCAATGGGGTTACGTTCAACATCAAGTTCGCAGTCATTAGCGGTACTATGTAAGTAGATAAAGTGAGAACAATGACAAAATATCACGCATTTAAAGTACTTTCTGATAAAAATCATGCTCTTACCAGCCTTGTGACGACGTTCCTTGTGCTGCTCATGCCGCGATAAAATGCGTCGTGAACTCCAGGGTCAGAGTTAAAACCAGATCCTGAACACCAGGGAATAAACTCCAAAATTCAGCTCGGCCTGGGTGTACGCCTTAACACAAACTGTAGTCAGAGTTATAAAATAAACCCACAAATGTAACTCTTTCACACTTTTTTTGCCTGACTCCAGATTTTAGTACTTTGTGAATTTGCTGTGTGTTAGTACATGTAGTTGTGTACAGTTCAGCTGCTGCTGTCCTTGGTGCTGAATTCACCAACCCAGCTGAATGGTCCTGAGTGATTATTGTTGTAATTCATTTGGTATTTTTGAGAAGATTGAATATCAATAGTATGGGTTATGTTTTGGTTAGAGTTAGGCTTGTTATGATGGTTAAGGTTATGTTAGGATTTTCTCTGTGTGTGTGTGTGTGTGAGAGAGAGAGAGAGAGAGAGAGAGAGAGTGTTTGTCCTTTGAGTTTTGATGTATCAACATTCCATAGTCTGATGTCACAGGCTGCAGTAAGTGGACACACAGCCAGACAAGTTCAGTCAAACAGGAGCAAGAAAACAGTTGGACTGGACAGGACTTGTGCTGATTTAGGAAGACAAAGAAGCACTTAGATATTTCTGCATAATTATTGACAAGGAAGTTGGAGGAAGCCACTGCTATTACAAGGACAAGAGGAAACTACAGGAAAAGTCCAGATCAGCTCCAAGGTTTTCTGTAGTAAGTCAAAAACTTTTTTAGTTGATGTCAGTGTTTCAGTTCAGTGGGATGTGCTTGTTAAAATTGACATGATGTCTAATCACACAGAACTTCAGCCCAAAGGTTTCAGGTGCATGTTCAGTTTATTTATGCTGATTGTATCTGTGAGATTTTTCTATTCGTTCTAACTTTATACTTGGTGGTTTGTAAGAAGCGGAAAGGTGCCTATTTTTCAAGTTTATCTTTAAACTTCAAATGTTCAAAATAACTTCACATGCTTTTATGTAAATTGGAAATCATTTGTGGTTGTTGCTTTGGATCCTCCTAAATGATGGAGCATAAAATCCACAGTCCATGTCCTGTGTAAAAAGGGACGTCCAAAGTTCAAAGAAGCAAACATGAGGCTCAGCAGTCTGACTTATATAGTTGAAACAGGCTGTCCTCCAAGTCTTTTTTATCATTTATGTTGAAGATCAACCACCAGTGCTTTGCATGTGGAACAGTAGTTTGCCTGCAGCCACAGATCCAGACTCTGCAGTTAGTAACATAGATTAATGGAGAGAAGAATGTGTACAGATGGAGAGGAGAGGAGGAGGAGAGGAAATCAGTGCATCATGTGAAGTCTTCCAGCAGTGTAGACCTATAGCAGCATAACTAGTGGCTCATTCAGGAAAGCGCTTACTCAGCTCTGACTATAAGGTTCATCAAAAAGGAAAGTTTGAAGCCTCCTCTTAAACATGGAGAGGGCGTCTGCCTCCAAGAGCCAAACTAGTAGATGGTTCCACAGTAGAGGAGCCTGATATCTGAGGTGGCTCTGCCTCCCATTCTCTATTGGAGACTTTAGGAACCACAAGTAAACCTGCATTCTGGGGAACACAATGTTCCAGGGTAGTAGGGGATGGCTGCACTGCTGCTGTGACCCGGCTTAGTAACACAACCCGGCCATTGCCAACTCTTAACATCCTCCTCTCCTTAGCTGTGTCTCTTCAGTGGCCAGCTAAACTTGTGTATCTATGCTGAAGATTAGAGAGAAAGCTCCGCTTAAAAAATTCTCTGTTTTCAGCTCTGCAGGATGTTTGCAGCTTCTCCCTCAGTCTCTACAGTTTTGGAGTTTAGTCTCCTCCTGTGCTCTTGTTTGTACTGTGGGATATCAGCCTTATGCCTTCACTGTTTACCCCTGATCAGTTACAACCATATCAGAGCTGTGTTATGTTACTGATGATGCAAACCAAACTTTTCCTGCTTAGCTTGGGTAAAGTTGTAGGGAATATTGATTGTAGTTATCGGTGCTTGCCTCGGTCCTCAATTAGCCTACCACCACATGAGGCACTCTATAAAAAGGGTGTTGTGGCCATCTTGACCCTCTCTTGCTCTCCTGGCTCCGAGGTTGCTGCTAGCCTCCACTGTTGCTGAGTGGACACGCTCAGCTTCTCTCTCCTCAGGTGATCGCACGTAGCCTGATCGAGAATTATTTGCCAGCTGCTTTGTCCTGCACGGAGAAGAAATACTGCTGCTTTGCCTTGTTCTATCTTACCGGGGTGTTTCTGCATGTGTTGTCCGCCGCTTGAGTTCTGCGGTCGCTGGTCGCTCGGTGTTGTTGCCGTCCTGGCTGCTGCAGGTGAACAACGTAATCACCCCCCTACCTACGCGTGAGTATTGAATGGGCAGTTTGTTTTGCCTTGGGCCTGGACTTTTTAAAAATTGAATGAATACACGGTGGGGTTGCTCTTTATTTAATGCCCTATTTCCTTTGCTGCATTTAGTTAAAATGGGTTTTGAGTTATTGTTTTGATTATTTTCTTTTCTTTATAGCTTTGTCTCTGTTAGGTTAGGTTATTTGGTTTATTAAATATTCTGTTTAACTAGGTCCTGTGCTGGTTTGTTTTTTCTTTTTCGTTTCTTTTCTTGTTTGTTTTTTTTTTGACGTTCTGTGATTCAATTAGCCCTGATATTCAGTTGGATTTTGTTTTTTTGTTTCTTGACAGTTTCTTTTTGCTTGTGACAAGAATTTTATGTTATGTTTAGTTACTGATATTCTTAGTGCTTTGATTAATTTGTAAGCATTGATTTATTGTTTTCTTTTATGTTAGTATTTGTATATTGGTCATTTGTTTTCCTGTGTTGGGAGTGACCCCACTAATTTTATTTCCTTGTCCCCTTTTCAGTGGCTGAGAGCTGAAGGTGGTGGCGGTCGTGGTGCCGGGTGGTGGTTTCCTTCCTTTCCTGTGTCATGTTCCTCCTCTGGTCCTGGGTTCCTTTCTACTACGTGCGTGTGTGTGTGTGGCTGTCATGTGTGGCTGGGGTGATAATTTTTGTATATTATTAGCTGGGGATCCTGATAGGGTCTCCCTTTCCCTCGAGCTGACCCTAGTAGCCCTCAGCTCTGATAGGGTCTCCCCTGCTTACTTACCCCTCACGTCCCTGTAGTGTGAATGGTGTTTTATAGCATTTTAATACTCTGTGTGTGAATGGTGTTTATAATGTTTAAAGACATACTGAAGTTATTTTGAAATGAAAAAAGTATATTAATTATTGCTCTGGAACCACGTCCTCACTACTGCCCGTTGTAAAATAAACCTGAGGTGCCTTGGAGTTGGTACAGTTGATCTCAAAACTATTTCTCATGGGCGAGTTCAAATTCCCAAGGTGGTGTTGTCTGGCTTTGTAGGTTGCTCTTAGTTGGGTGCCTTGTAGTGATCGACACCTCCACTATCTGCTACAACCCCTATTATCATCATATCTCATCTCCCTCGCCGCCACACTCAGATCAACAACTTCATTTGCTGTGCAGTAAATTGGAAAAACACTTTTTCACTGTTCCAGCACAGTTTGAGTGTTAGTGACCATTCATATCATGACTTGATGTGACTACAACCAACACAATGGAAAATCCTGTTTCTATCTCTAACACTGAAATATCACATTCAGTGTGCAGCTCACACTGTTGGTGGTTGGCGTCTTCAGACTCCCTGAAAGCTGACATACAGTATTAGTTGAAGAAGGTAGTATTTTTATTTTGGATGAAACACATCCAGGTGTATCACTGTCCTGTATAATGTGCTGACTTCAAAAAATTAAATTCCTAAACCATCACTGAAGTTCATTGTGCAGAAGTGACTGTTACATGTCCAGGCTCCACAGTATACCATGGACCTTCTGCAGCCCCACACCATGAGCTGATCTCTTAGGTCAGGACTTTCTAAATGTACCTCAGACATGTTTTAAGACTCAGGAAGATTGTGCTTCCAGTTTGCAGCCTCTAAACTTTGGAATAATCTCCCAGTAAGTCTGAGGTGTGTGGACTCTGTGGACTCTTTCACAAAGCAGATACAAATCCATCTGTTCAGACAGGTTTTTAGGTAACGTAGTATTTTCTGTTTACACTTGTGTTCTATATCTGCTCCTCTCTTGTATTTTATCTGCTGTTCTTATTGTTTTATTTATTTGTTTCTCTCTCTTTGACTGTGAAGCAGTGTGTGACTAGATTAGAGCCTTTGTGGAGGCAGAGTGATGAGTCTGTGCTTTAAATGACAACTGGGATTGTGGCCAAAAACTTCTTAGCTAAAAATACAAAGCGCTGCTTCATCCTTGATAGACTTGATAATGAGTTCACGATGAAACTAATCTCACTTAAGGTCTCAATCATTGTTCTCCTTCAAATCTTATACCAACAGCCTGTAAAAAGAAACAGTGTTCTCCTGTTGGCTTTTTTAATTAGGTATTGAATTTAATGTTTTATCAGTGATATGATTGTCAGTTGTTAATGTGAATCACAGTATGTTGCCTCTTAAATACAGTCACAGCAGTGTTTGTCCTTCAGAGCTGTGCAGAGGCTGAACTGGGCTGTGTCTCTTTTGTCAGAGTGAGGTGTAAAGGTGCTCTCATGAGTGTTTGTCTGCTGACTGCTGGTAGAAATGAGTGTAAAGTGTCTTTCTGTCTCCTGTCAGTCCATAATAAGTCCTCCTTCAAGGACTCCAGGACTGGTTTCAGAGGGTTCTTCATCTCTCTCTGCTCTCTGTGCTTTGCACCACCTACATTCAACTTTGAGAAGAGTTTTTATCCATCAGATCTTTGTTTTTTCATCAATACAGTAATGTGCTCTTTCCTCACACTCTGGTTTTCCTGTGACTTTGCAGTAGACATTATTTTCTGTCTTCACCTCTTTATTGAAAGTGAGGAGTGATATTCACTATCTCTCCATTGCCACAGACAGTTTTAGTTGTTGTTTCTGCAACAGATCAGCTGCTGCACAGAGAATCATTTTGACTCATGTTTCTTTTAGATCTCGTTCAACTTATCTTGTGCTGTTAGACCTTAAATCCACAGAGTCTTGCTGTATGTTGGTCTCTCTCTGCATCACACTGAGATAACAGTTACACCTGTCACCTGAATCAAGTAGGAAGCTGATGGTGAAAGTTAAAGCTGACACTATATCATCATGTTCTGGGAGTAGAAGCTGTAAAATAACCAGGCTGGATGGAAGGAGGAAGCATTTCTTTTTCCTCCAACATTATTTCATCATTATTTTCAGTTACTGGTATTTTCTCAGTCTGGGTCCAGAAACAAAACTTTCTTTGTTTACTACAATGACTTTAAGGTGATTCTTCATCTGTTTGTAAGTTTGTGTTTTAATTGTATTTCTTTATTTCTCTCTCTTCTGTTGTGGGGCTCCTGTCTCCTGATCTCCTTCATCCTGGATCTTCTTCTTCAGATCCTAAAACAATGACTTATTTTTATGCTGGTGTGAGTTTACATGCAAGTGTGTTTGTTACCTGTGAATCACGTTGTGGTTAAGTTTGTGTTTGGGAGATTTCCTCCATGTGTTTATGGAAACAGATGAAGGTATCAGGTCATTCCATTATTTGATGATCTCTACCTGTTAAACCATCCAAAGCAGCTCTGCAGTGTTTCCATCTGTGTTCATGTTGCTGTTTGAGGGTTAAGACTTGGTTTCAGGGTTAGAATTGGGTTTTGGTTAGGGTTAGGGTAAGGACTAGGGAATGCATTATGTCAGCAAGTGTCCTCACAAAGATATAAGTACCAGTATGTGTGTGTGTGAGTGTGTGTGTGTTTGTCCTTTGATGCCTTTGATGTTTCCATGTCTGCTCATGTTGATGCGTGGAGTGTCATGAATTGATGTAGTGTCAGTTAAACCTTGCTGAAAATCATTGGTACATGTGCTGAGTTTGACATTGAGGAAACTTGATTTCACTTCAGCTCTGGTGGTAAAACACTCTGCATTTTTAGCATATGAGGTAACTTTTAATAATAATAAGCAACATCTATGTATATGTGTGTGTGTGTGTGTGTGTGTGTGTGTGTGTGTGTGTGTGTGTGTGTGCGTGTTTTAATAATAATAATAATAATAATACATCAAATTTATATAAGCGCTTTTTCCGGGTGCTCAAAGGCGTTTGTCCTTTGATGCCTTCGATGTATCAACATTCTACAGCCTGATGTCACAGGCTGCAGTAGAGGACACACAGCCAGAGACAAGTTCAGAAGTCAAACAGGAGCAGAAACAGTTGGACTGGACAGGACTTGCTCATGATTTAGGGAAGAAAGAAGCACTCAGATATTTCTGCACAATTATTGACAAGGAAGGAGGAGCTACTGCTGTTACAAGGACAAGAGGAAACTACAGGAAAGTCCAGATCACCTCCAAGGTTTTCAGTAAGTCAGTACATGCTGGTAGCTCATGTCAATGTCTAGTTTAGAAGTTTTTTTGTGGGATGTTTTGTTCAGATGATTTGTTTGTTAATTTGGCACACACACACACACACACTACAAAGCAGTTGTTACCAGGAAAAAAATGAGATGAAACAGAAAGACAAGTTGTTGGTAAACAAGAGAATATTTTTCTTTTCTCTTCTGAATCTTTTAAAACACTGGAGTGAACACCTTATATCAGTTGTGTCAAATGTGTGAACACTGTTACTAAAATAGAGGATGTTAAGGGGTTAGTTCAGGGTTCCCTCCTCCTTCCTTTTGTGTCCTGTGTATCCCCTGCCTTGTGTGGGTTGTTTGTCCTCGTTTGTCTGTTTGGTCTGGTGTGTGTGTGTGTGGCTCTCTCGCTAGGATGGAGTGTGGGGGCGTCCGTTCCCTAATTGACACAGCTGTCCTGGAGTCAAGCATCAGCCTTCCACCTCCGACTGGTGATTTAAACCAGCTCTGCAGTCCTGTCGTCGCCAGTTAAGTCAGACCACGTCCCCTAGTAGACACGTTGGCTCAGAAAAGTTTTGTACTAGTTATTTACCGTGTTTGATTCCAGCCATCATCCCTATTCTCATCTTGTCCTCGCCTCGTTCTGTAGGATCACCTGTCCATTCTGCACCGCCTGAAATATCATTATCATATCATCATATCATCCCCGGACTCCTGCCTCCTTCCCACGCTCCATCGACCATTCCATCCATATCATTCCACTACGGACTTCGCCTTGCCTCAGCTGAGAGCAGCCACACTTCCCCTCACCACGCCTGTAATTCCAATAAAGACTGTACACAGCACCTTCTTGTCTCTGAGTCTGCATTTGGGTCTTGCCTGTTACTTGGCCGCTTCGCGCCGCCACATCAGAGGAAACATAGACTGTGTAACTGAGAAGTATTTCCAGCAAATGAATATCATCAGATGAGGAGCTGGGAAATGGAGGAACATGACAGATGATGCTTGAAAAAATATACTGCTGTAGGAAACAAAGGAAACAAGAGAAGAAGCTTTTACAAAAAACAAGCTGATTTAACTGTTCATGCTGATGCTGATGTGCATCTCTCCTCTCTACTTTTACTACTCTGGGTTTCAGTTACATGGAAAGTGGAGTCCAGAATATGAAGGCTGATGCTCTGATTTAACAGGAATCCACTATGGCTGCTGAATGAATTTGCCATGGTCACTTGTTGTTTTAATGAAATGTTAGGACTGATAACTGAGGAAATATATGACACATTGGTAAGAAATATTTTCAGCAGTCAGTGTGTGTCTGTTTAAGTATTTGTGTCTAACACATGACTGTCAGAGAGAGAGAGAGAGAGAGACTGCAGGTGAGGCAGAGGTGGAGGGTGAAACATAAGAGAGAGAAAGTGCAAAGGTTCATTTGAAAATATGTTAAAAAAAAGTGGTCAAAGTCAACAGCAGGGTATCGAATACCTTGACCACTGGCACGTGGCCCCACAGGGCTGTGTACTCTCTCCCTCCTGTTTTCACTGTACACAAATGACTGGATTTCTCATTGTCAATCTGACACTGTTCAAATTTGCTGATGATACCACATTGGTGGGCTTAATCACTGACAACAATGAAACTATAGACAAGAGACTGTAACATTAGTGAATTGGTGCAATGTAAATAACCTGAAACTGAATGAGCAAAACTATGGAACTTGTGGTGGATTTCTGTAAGCAGAGGGAGGCTCATCAGCCACTACTAATGAACAATACACAAGTGCAGCAGGTGGACAGCTACAGATTTCGTGGCATCAATGTCTCCATGGAATTAAAATGGAGCCATGCCACCCTGAAGAAACTCACCAAAGACTTTATTTTCTGAAACAACTAAAAAAAGAGGGGGTGTCAGGCCCAGGGATGTTGTGTTTTTATCGAGCAGCTGTGGAGAGCATTTTAACTTTTGGCATCACTGTCTGGTTTGGAAGTCTGACTGCAGAGGATAAAAGGCAGCTGAGCGGTGTACTGTGCACAGCAGCCAGCATCATGGGACAAGAGGTGACATCTTTGTCTGAAATCTATGAGACCAGACTAAAGAGAAAAAGGAGAAAAGATTTTAACAGACCCATCCCATCCAGCAAACTGCCTTTTAACTCTCTGAACTTTGAGGAGCATTAGAACTAGAACAACCAGATTCCAGACCAGCACATATCCCAGTGCTGTCCGCCTTCTTAATACTTTAGAACTTGCACTATAGACCAGTTAGTTTTGTTTTTATTAGTTTTATTTTTTTTTTATTATTTTGTTGTTAGTATTAGTATTTTAGTATCTTAGCTATTTCATTTTATAATACTTGAATTTGCACTTCTTTTATTAGGTTTTATAGATTATTGTGGCTTGGCACTATTATTTTAGTATTGTAGTTATTTTATTATATTTTGAACTTGCACTTCTTTTATTAGGTCTTATAGATATGTTCTTTTGTCATTACTTGTGCTGCTACTGTTAGTGATTGTGTCTTTATTATTTATGATTTATGACAGTAAGAATGTTTTGTAATTGCACTGACCTCACCAAACAAATCCCTAACAACTTAGTCGACGCTTAAAAGACAAGAGAAAAGGTTACAAGTAAGAAAAGATGGGGCAGAGCTGCCGTAACCAGCAGCTGCTCGTGCAGCACCATCTTGTAAGAGAACCTCGATTCTATGAATTTTAAATGTCAACTTAAAAAAAAGACTAATAAAAGTTGAGAGTGAAAACCAGCAGCTGAAATTTGACTAAAACAAAAACCAGTGAAGTTTAAAAAGTCTGAAAAATGTTTAAAGAGCTTTTCAGCTTCATCTGTCATTTTTACAGTGTATACCTGGTTTTCACCCTGTTTTTCATGTTTTACAGTGAATCCTCTGGCTGCTGATAATACTTGTGTACTTTTACTGCTGATGTTGTCATTAAATACGTTTTCATTTTCACACTGCATCACATATTTCTGACAGCACTTTCCCTTGTGATGTTTTCCACGTTGTCACCCTGGTTGTTGTGTTTTTTAACAGTGCAGTCTAACTTCCACTTTACAGTACATCTGCTTTTTATTTTTTACGAGTTCATTGCACTGTTGTAATATTTTTACAGTGCATCCCTGGTTGTAAGTTAGTCCAGAGCTCATCTATGAACATCATTTTTATTGGATATATCCTGTGTCACCTTTGTTGCCATTTTACAGTGCACAGCCTCCATTAAATTATATTTAACAGCATATTTCCTATAATAATCAATGTTTAGCCAGGCCATATAAATAATAAACACTTGATATAATGTATGTTTTGCACATTGGTAATTAATTTTACACAGTATTTAACATGCGTTATTTTAGTAATAAATTAATTTAAGCAACAAATAAATCTGGTGAGCCGAAGAGCTGCTCTTCTTAGTGAGCCGAGCCATAAGAACCGGATCTCTTAAAGAGTCGGAATTCCCATCACTGTACTCCACGGTAGCTGAAAGTTTACTTTCACTTTGACCGAAGTTTGTGGCGCGGATTATTTTCTCCGTCTGAAGGTAAATGTCGCACTTTTAATGTTTTACTCGTTAACACTTCCTGTAGTTACCTGAATTATCTGATGCTCTAGTGTTTTGTATTTTTGTTTTTTAAACTGCGTTGAGGTGTTTGGTTGTGTAGACTCTGAGTTGTCACTGTAAAGATGAGGCAGGAAGAGGTCCGTTATTTCACATGGCGGCGCGAAGAGACGCAGCGGTTTGTGTCTCTTCATTCATTTTCCGCTATGTGTGTGGATATTTACAGTAGAAGCGGTGGAGTCAGAGTAGAAGCAGAGTGAGCTGATGGTCAGTAGCTGAACACGGAGCCTTTGTTAGTCTGTGGCTCCACTTACTGCTGACTGAAGGCAGCTTTCCTGCCTGAATCAGCCTGTGGAGGAGGCGGACCTGAGCCGCTGCTCTCCCGCAGTCTGAGCCGCGAAATGCAGTCTGAGCTCGGCCGGACAGCGGCTGGAGAACAGCTCTGACTTCCTCTGTCATTAGATGAACTCTACAGGACTGAGCTCAGAGGGACTGACAGGGTTTTCAGCCTCTATGTGATTTTCAGAGAGACAGTTAACACTCCATCCACAGAGTCAGAGGCCTCCTGGTCCTATCAGAACAAACTCTACCTGATGAATTAGATGATAAAGACCCAAATCCATAAATACTCTCACAATAAAGCATCTCAGCTGCTCTGATAGGTGATTATATCTCTGTGGCTGGTCACAGTACAAACAGAAAAACTGTCTGTCAGGACATATTTGCTGTTTTTACTGATGTCTATCTGTGTCTCTGCTGTTTGGTTTGGTTTGGATTTGTTGTTGCTGCTTCATATAGTTCAGACTTTACTATTAGAAAAGGCAGGAAAGTGTCAGGGGCCCCAACTTAAAGAGCCCTGGAATAAAATTGAGGAGAAATGAACTGAGTCTCAGTTGTTTTGTGTGGAATAATCACCTGCAGCTTGTTTCATCAAGTCATTTTCTACAGAAACACTGCAGACAAACAGACTGTCAGATAAAATCAGTGGATCTCAGTCCATATGTGTGTCAGTGAATGGAAATGGTCGTCTCTGAATCATGTGTGAAAGATATGAAAGATGAAAGAAGAGCCAATCAGTGGAGGAGCAGCTGATATTTCTACAGGACAAATGATGGAGAGGATGATTTCAGTTGATGTGCAGATGAATGATTTGTCTTTTCTCTCCAGATGAAGGTAGAAAGTGTGTGTGAGCTGGCGTGGATGTGAATTCAGCATCATGAATCAGTGTGAGGACAGAGAGGAGGGAGCCCCTTCCCCTAAAAAAGTCTGTGTGGGGACCATGAGATCCAGACCAAAAGCTGAGAGGTGAGATGAGGATCTCTAACTGTCCATGACTCTTCACCATGTCAGAGCTCAGCACTCACATCACTGCACCATCATTATTCACACTCAAAGCTCTGTGTGTGTTGTGTTGAAGGCCAGAGCAGCAGCACACCAGACTCTGCTGGACCTGGACCTGAACATGGACCTGAGCCCAGCTGTGTGTCCATGAAGAGTGAAAGGTCAAAGCGTCACTCCATGAATTTCAAAGGACAGCCTCCCTCTGCTGCAAAGAAGTGAGCTGCAGCTGACTACATGTTTTCTTCTTTACTATGGCAGGACTGTATGAATAATAAATATGTTGTCCCTGTCCCCATGTCCCTGATGGTCCTAATCTCTGTGTCCACCAGGATCCATCGGAGACAAGACTTTCCTGTACCTGAGCCCAGCTGTGTGTCCATGAAGAGTGACAGGTCAATGGGTCGCCTCATTGATTTCAAAGGACAGCCTCCCTCTGCTGCAAAGAAGTGAGCTGCAGCTGACTACATGTTTTCTTCTTTACTATGAGAACACTGTATGAATAATAGACATGTTGTCCCTGTCCCCATGTCCCTGATGGTCCCTAATCTCTGTGTCCACCAGGATCCATCGGAGACAAGACTTTCCTGTACCTGAGCCCAGCTGTGTGTCCATGAAGAGTGACAGGTCAATGGGTCGCCTCATTGATTTCAAAGGACAGCCTCCCTCTGCTGCAAAGAAGTGAGCTGCAGCTGAGTTTAAAATGTATCAGAGAGCTGCCCTGTATAACTGGTCTTCTATGAAAGATGAAGTGATTGTGTTTTGTCTCCAGGCTTCATGAATGACAGAAATGAAAAAAAAAAAAAAAATATATATATATATATATACACAGTATATATAAGTTGATGTTTCTCTTTCAAGAAAAGCACTTATGTTCTTATATGTGTCATTCAGATCAGAACTAAAACTCCCTGTAACTCAGCACCTATCCAGTTCCAGTGTTTGTGTTAGTGTCCTGTAGCAGAGGTGAGACTTCTGTCAAACCCAGTGTGAGTACTTAAAACTCATCATTTAAAAGGTGGACTTGTTGTGATGACTCTAGGTCATGAGGTACAGAACTGACTGCTTGTTTCCTCTCATTGAGAATGTCACAGCACAGTAGTGTTTGCTTTAATCAGGACAGTCACCACAGAACATAAAAGCAGCTGTTGTTTGTGTGTACAAGCATAAAACGCTCACAGATGCTGCAAACATAATGTGAGCTAATTCTCCATGATTCCTCCAGAGTGGACCAGGAGGCTCAGAGGTTCCCAGTGCTCAGTCTGCCCAGCAGCATCAAACACACCTGGACTCCATATTTATGGTCTGTACATAGACAACAACTACTTTGACATCTGTTGTGTTGACAATAATCTCCATGCTGCACTTTTTAGAGCAGTGGATTGTCAGTGTGTCCAACATGGATCTGATGTTTGGCTCCATGGTTTTACTTTGATTGTGTCATTCATATAGTTTTCTGTTCCAGCTGCTGGAGGAGAACATTGTCACTTTTGTGAAGAAGGAGCTGAAGAAGATCCAGGAGGTTGTGAGTCCAGATTACCCAGAATGCTCAGAGAGTCAGAGGAGGATGAGGTGTTGAGCGGTGAGGATGAAGAGCAGAGGAGGAGCAGCAGAGAGGCTTTTGTGAAGATCACAGTGAACTTCCTGAGGAGAATGAAGCAGGAGGAGCTGGCTGACTGTCTGCACAGCAGTAAGAGGATTTTTCTAAAGATTCAACATGATGGACAAATGGGACATTTACATCTCAAGACATGGAGGAAAATATGTTTATTTACGTTTTTAGGGGGATGAACATGTCATGTTTTCTTTATGAATCAGTCACTGATGTTGTTTCTTGTTTGTTCATTCAGGACATGTTGCTCCAGTTTGTCAACGTAAACTTAAATCTACTCTGAAGAAGAAGCTCCAGTGTTTGTTTGAGGGGATCTCTAAAGCAGGAAACCCAACCCTTCTGAATCAGATCTACACAGAGCTCTACATCACAGAGGGAGGGACTGGAGAGGTCAATGATGAACATGAGGTCAGACAGATTGAAACAGCATCCAGGAAACCAGCCAGACCAGAAACAAGCATCAGACAAGAAGACATCTTTAAAGCCTCACCTGGAAGAGATGGACCAATCAGAACAGTGATGACAAAAGGAGTGGCTGGCATTGGGAAAACAGTCTTAACACAGAAGTTGACTCTGGACTGGGCTGAAAACAAAGCCAACCAGGACATACACTTCACATTTCCATTCACGTTCAGAGAGCTGAATGTGCTGAAAAGAAAAAGTTCAGCTTGGTGGAACTTGTTCATCACTTCTTTACTGAAACCAAAGAAGCAGGACTCTGCAGGTTTGAAGAGGTCCAGGTTCTGTTCATCTTTGACGGTCTGGATGAGTGTCGACTTCCTCTGGACTTCCACAACACTGAGATCCTGACTGATGTTACAGAGAGTCCACCTCAGTGGATGTGCTGCTGACAAACCTCATCAGGGGGAAACTGCTTCCCTCTGCTCGCCTCTGGATAACCACACGACCTGCAGCAGCCAATCAGATCCCTCCTCAGTGTGTTGACATGGTGACAGAGGTCAGAGGGTTCACTGACCCACAGAAGGAGGAGTACTTCAGGAAGAGGTTCAGAGAGGAGGAGCAGGCCAGAAGGATCATCTCCCACATCAAGACTTCACCGAAGCCTCCATATCATGTGCCACATCCCGGTCTTCTGCTGGATCACTGCTACAGTTCTGGAGGATGTGTTGAAAACCAGAGAGGGAGGAGGGCTGCCCAAGACCCTGACTGAGATGTACATCCACTTCCTGGTGGTTCAGTCCAAACTGAAGAACATCAAGTATGATGGAGGAGCTGAGACAGATCCACACTGGAGTCCAGAGACCAGGAAGATGATTGAGTCTCTGGGAAAACTGGCTTTGAGCAGCTGCAGAAAGGAAACCTGATCGTCTATGAATCAGACCTGACAGAGTGTGGCATCGATATCAGAGCAGCCTCAGTGTACTCAGGAGTGTTCACACAGGTCTTTAAAGAGGAGAGAGGACTGTACCAGGACAAGGTGTTCTGCTTCGTCCATCTGAGTCTTCAGGAGTTTCTGGCTGCTCTTCATGTCCATCTGACCTTCATCAACTCTGGAGTCAATCTGCTGTCAGAAGAACAATCAACCTCCAACTGGTCTCAACTGTCCAGAGACAAACCTGATCCAACACAGCTCTACCAGAGGGCTGTGGACAAGGCCTTACAGAGTCCAAATGGACACCTGGACTTGTTCCTTCGCTTCCTCCTGGGTCTTTCACTTCAGACCAATCAGACTCTCCTACGAGGTCTGCTGAGCTGAGAACAGGAAGTGGCTCACAGACCAATCAGCAAACAGTCCAGTACATCAAGAAGAAGATTGAAGAGACTCCCTCTGCAGAGCAAAGCATCAACCTGTTCCACTGTCTGAATGAACTGAATGATCGTTCTCTAGTGGAGCAGATCCAACAATCCCTAATTCAGGACGTCTCTCCACAGATAAACTGTCTCCTGCTCAATGGTCAGCTCTGGTCTTCATCTTACTGTCATCAGAAAAAGATCTGGACGTGTTTGACCTGAAGAAATACTCTGCTTCAGAGGAGGCTCTTCTGAAGCTGCTGCCAGTTGTCAAAGCCTCTAACAAAGCTCTGTAAGTGTATAGATAGTTGGATTTATTCATCATTATATAAAGACTCTGCTATTTTATTCAGCAGGAGGAAAATAAATTCCTCTCTTCTTTAATTTCTTATCATCATCTCTGAGCTCTGAGCTTCATCAAATTGAATCTGAATTAAAATAATGGATCCTACATTAAAGAGCCAAGTCTCAGCTTTAATGTGAGCAGGTTGACATCAGTATAGAAAGAACTGTGTGGGGGATTCAGCCCTTTTAGTGGTTCAAAAGTAACTGGACAAATACACATGAAGTGAAACAAACTCATCAGATTTAATATTTAGTGTAAAATCCTTTGCAGTCATTGACTGTAGTATCCATTATTATATTTTAAAGTCAATGTGCTGAGAGCCTGAAGAACAAAACATGTCTAACTGTCCAAATACTTATGGCCTTGTCTGTACATGTCTGTTTATTACTGATTGTGTCATATTTAACTGTCATGTCTCCAACTTGTTGAGAATAAAACAGAAAGGATTTGAATCAGAGCCAATGAAAGATGATCATCAATGTAGAAACTCCTTATTGGTTAGCAGGTGGATAAAGAGCTGATATTTCTGCTTCACTCAACAAATCTGTGTTTGATGTTTGGCCCAGTTTTCAAATGCAGGTCTGTTAGTTTGCTGTGAGCTGCAGAGCAAACTGAGAGTTTTGTTCCTTTGATTGTCCTTTCAACACAAATGTTATTTGACTTTTCTTCATTGTTTCCTCTTCAGACTGAGCAGCTGTAACCTCTCAGAGAGAAGCTGTGAAGCTCTGTCCTCAGTTCTCAGCTCCCAGTCCTCTAGTCTGAGACACCTGGACCTGAGTCACAACAAGCTGCAGGATTCATGGGTGAAGCTTCTGTCTGCTGGACTGAAGAGTCCACACTGTACCCTGGAGACTCTAAGGTCAGTTCACTGTCTGTTACTGTTGTAGATCTTATATCTTTAATCCACAACTGAACCTGGTTTATCTTCATCCAGAACTTGAATCCATTCATCTTGAATGAATGAATGAGATTGTAAATAGTTGTTGTTCCATATTGTGACTTTTTTCTTATCTCAGACTAAGAATTATTCCTTCAGTTTCACTTCATTTCAGTCAGTTCGTTCAGTCAGATGTTATTTTTATAGCACTTTTCATACAAATACATTTGTAGCACAAAGTGCTGTACAGTGTTAGTCCCTCCACGCCACACAGGCACACACCCAAAATCCATCAATAACCACAGTTAAGTAAAGTTTCCAATAAAAACAGGAACTGAGGAAACACTATCATAAATCTCAAGGCTTTGCAATGAGAAAACACTGGAGGCAGGATAAAAATAAAAATAGCAAAATAATATAAAATAAACACATAAATAACATGAACAATCAAAATGATAATAAAGTGAATAGTTTAAAAGAAATCAAAGTGAAGTTTGAAAATGATCAGAAAAATGTTAAAAGAGAAAAAGTTGACAGAGTAAATAAATTCAGAAAACAAACAAACAAACAAACAAACAAATAAATAAATAAAAGAGTAATAAAACAGACTAAAATGTGTGAATAAACAGACAAATAAATTAACAAATAAACTTCAGTTAAAAGCCAGACTAAAGAGGTAGGTCTTGAGTTTGCTTTTAAAATGATGACAGTTCTCTGCTGCCCTCAGGTCTTCAGGGAGATTGTTCCAGAGACGTGGACCATAGTAATAAAAGGAGGCTTCTCCACAGGTTTTTGTTCTGACTTTAGGTTTAATTAAAAGGCCACTACCAGAAGATCAGAGGGTTCTAGAGGGCTCATAGGTTAAAAGCAAATCTGATAAATAGGTTGGACCAAGACCATTAAGAGCTTTATAAACCAATAAAGGGATTTTAAAATCAGTTCTGAAGCAGACAGGAAGCCAGTGCAGTAGGGGTCGATTCATAGATTAATCGTGACGTGTCGTGGCACAACAAGCCCCTTCCACAGACTAAGCCCCTCCCCCTTCAAAACAATGTAAGCATGGAGAAGCGGCTGCCCACGGCTCTGTGTTCGATTGGTGAAAAAAAAAACTCAACGCGAACTGCTCGGCTCTGTACTAAGGGGTTAGCGCCGAGTGTTGCATATTCTGTCAACACTCCGTTGACTGGAAACGTAAGAATACGCGCAGTGACCATATAGTGTCCAAAATGAGAAACAATCTGGCTGACATGCACATACAGTAAGATTTAAAAGGATTACTTTCTGGACATGTAACTCAAGATATCAGATTGTAATAGAAGTGGAAATATTGTCAATTTTCTTTCCCTATTTTTTCTTTTCTTTTTTAACAGATATTTTTTCACGTACATGTTCATAATAAAATAACCAAATCAGAATCATGTCAGTACAGCCACACAATATATATTTTTAGTATTATTATTATTGTTTTTAATCTACATCAATAAAAGGAAACAGGCATTACATGTGCAAGCTAATGCCTTTTTCTTCTTTTATCAGAGGAGTTAGAAAAGAAAAGAGAGATAAACGTGTTTTACTTCAATGAATGGATATGTAAAAATATACATTATTTTACAAGTAACTGAGAAAAGAAACATTCTATGTGGGAAAAAAAAAGATTAATCAAGATGCATTGATAATCGGGGAATAATCGAATCATAGCACTGTGAATTGTAATCGAATCGAATTGTGAGGTGACTTAGATGGCACACCCCTACAGTGCAGAGACTTTAAAATCGGTGTAATGTGTGCTCTCTGTCTGGTCTTTGTCAGTACACGTGCTGCTGAATTTTGAAGCAGCTGTAGCTGAGATATGTTCTTCTTAGGGAGACCAGAAAGCAGAAGCGTTGCAGTAATCAATTCTGCAGGTGATAAGAACCTGCAGCAATGTCTCTGCATTGGCTTGAGAGAGAAATGGCTGCACTCTGGCAATGTTCTTCAGATGATAAAAAGCAGTTTAATTACATTTTTAATGTGAGGCTCAAAACTAAGATCTGAGTCGAAGATGACTCCTTGGTTTTTCACTTGTTTACAGGTGTTTAGTGCCAGAGTTTGTTTGTCCTGATTGAGTTGTAGAAAATGTTCTGCCATCCATAACTTGATATCTAAAATACAGTTAAAAAGAGCCTGGATGGCCCTGGGTCATCAGGAGACACAGCAATGTAAAGCTGTGTATCATCAGCATAGCTATGGAAGCTGATGCAATGCCTCCTGATGACATTTCCAAGTGGAAGCATGTAAAGGTTTAAAATTGTAGGAACTAAAATTGAACCTTGGGGAACACCACAATTTGATTTATAGCTTTTAGAAGAACATTCGCCCATGCTAACATAACATTCTCCATCAGTAAGATAAGACTTGAACCAAATAAAAACAGTACCAGAAAGGCCAGTCAGGATGTGAAGTCTATCTAAAAGAATGGCGTGACCTTAAGTCAAAAGCTGCACTTAAGTCAAGTGATACTAATACAGAGGCTTTTTTGTTTGTTTGTTTTTGTTTTTGTTTCGTTTTTGTCTTTATTCATATCCATATATCACCTGAGGTCATTTACAATCTTGACTAGTACAGTCTCAGTACTTTGATTGGTCCGAAAGATAAATTGGTATAAAAATACAGTGAGGGTTTAAAAAACCATTCAACTGATTAAAAACAAGCTTTTCTAAAATGTTACTTTAAAATGGTAGATTGGATTCTGGTCTGTGGTTTTTAAGTATGGAGGGATCTAAATTGTTTCTCTGCAGAAGGGATTTGACTCTGGCCGTCTTAAGAGCAGAAGGAAAGACACCCATCTGAAGAGAATCATTTGCTATGTAGTAAGTCTTCATTAAAAAAGCTATAAAAGGTTGTAAAAAAGGATGTAGGTATGGGATCAAAGGGGCAGGTTGATGGTTTTAATTGAGACAGTACCAAACATCTCAGCATCAACCAGGATTAATTTCTCCAGTGTTTCCTCATACAAAGGTTCTGTAGTGATTGAATTTGTATGCTTACACTGAGATCATTTTCATCTGATAGAGTCTATTTTAATTATTTATTTATAGCTGTTAGACAGACTGCCAGCCTTCATAAAGGCAGGATTAATTAGATGATCCATGGTTGAGAAGAGGATTTTGGGGTTGTTCTGGTTTTCAGTTATCAATTAGGAACAGTAAAAAAGAGAAAGAAGTGGTCAGATAAGCCTGAATCCACAACTGAAGAAATATTAGCAGACAGGCCGTGGGTAATAAATACATCTAAAATGTGGCCTTTGTTATGGGCAGGCTGTGTAACATGTTGAATATAAGTCATAGAGTAAAGCAAGTTTGAAAATGAAAAAGCAGCTGACCAAAATCTTTTGACCTATTTTAAACAGATTTGTTAAACCACCAGAGTCTAAAACCTGAGGAATAAAAAGTGGTTTTAAACTGGATAAAAATATTGATTAGTGGCAGAACTCCTTCCAAAGACTCAAAACCACCAGATCCAGTTGTCATGAATAATGTCTGCTGACTTCAATGAAACCTTCAGAACTCACACACTTGTATTTGTCACAGTCAGCAGACTAATGTTTTCTAAATTAAGTGTAGAAAATGTCCAGTGTGAGTTGTTCAAAGTCCATTTTTATCACAACAATATACAGAAGATCCTACTAATATTAGTACAACTAATATTTGTACAAATCAATTGAAAAACACTTGAAGAAGAAAAAACTCTTCTTTCCTTTGAAGTTCATTTCAAAGACCAGGAGAAAAATTACTAAGTATTCTGATTTTGTGCTGGTGGATCATAACAAGGTTGTAAGTAAAGCTTCAAAATGCAAAAAGAAGAAACAGGAGCATTGGATTAGAAATGATTTCTATCCGCATGATTTATTCTTTATTCAGATTGAGGTCCTGCAGTTTGTCAGAGATCAGCTGTGCTTCTCTGGCCTCAGCTCTGAAGTCCAACTCCTCCCATCTGAGACACCTGGACCTGAGTGTCAACAACAAGCTGCAGGATTCAGGAGTGAAGCTACTGTGTGGTTTTCTGCAGAGTCCACACTGTAGACTGGAGACTCTGAGGTCAGTTCACTGTCTGTTACTGTTGTAGATCTTATATCTTTAATCCACAACTGAACCTGGTTTATCTTCATCCAGAACTTGAATCCATTCATCTTGAATGAATGAATGAGATTTGAAATAGTTGTTGTTCCATATTGTGACTTTTTCTTCTCTCAGACTAAGAATTATTCCTTCAGTTTCACTTCATTTCAGTCAGTTGTCATGAATAATGTCTGTTGACTTCAATGAAACCTTCAGAACTCACACACTCGTATTTGTCACAGTCAGCAGACTAATGTTTTCTAAATGAAGTGTAGAAAATGTCCAGTGTGAGTTGTTCAAAGTCCATTTTGATCACAACAATATACAGAAGATCCTCAGAACTAATATTTGTACAAATCAATTGAAAAACACTTGATGAAGAAAAAACTCTTCTTTCCTCTGAAGTTCATTTCAATGAAGCGTCAGGACTAATGTCAGTTCTTCACTGTTTTGTTTGTTTTTCCCTGTTGTATTGTAAAGTGTTGCTGGGTGTTTGGGAAGACACCAACAAATAATGACTGTAGTCGTAGTAGTACTATTAAATTTTATGTATTTTCTGCTGCTTACTTTTTTCCAAAGCTTTCAATTAAATCCATATTTTATAAACAGTGAAAGCTCATTGATTAGGACATATCTGATTGGATTAGAAATTATTTTTATCCACATGATTTATTCTTTATTCAGATTGAGGTGCTGCAGTTTGTCAGAGATCAGCTGTGCTTCTCTGGCCTCAGCTCTGAAGTCCAACCCCTCCCATCTGAGACACCTGGACCTGAGTGTCAACAACAAGCTGCAGGATTCAGGAGTGAAGCTGCTGTGTGGTTTTCTGCAGAGTCCACACTGTAGACTGGAGACTCTGAGGTCAGTTTACTGTCTGTTACTGTTGTAGATCTTTGTATATCTTTAATCCACAACTGAACCTGGTTTATCTTCATCCAGAACTTGAATCCATTCATCTCGAATGAATGAATGAATGAGATTTGAAATAGTTGTTGTTCCATATTGTGACTTTTTCTTCTCTCAGACTAAGAATTATTCCTTCAGTTTCACTTCATTTCAGTCAGAAATGATTTTTATCCACATGATTTATTCTTTATTCAGATTGAGGTGCTGCAGTTTGTCAGAGATCAGCTGTGCTTCTCTGGCCTCAGCTCTGAAGTCCAACCCCTCCCATCTGAGACACCTGGACCTGAGTGTCAACAACGAGCTGCAGGATTCAGGAGTGAAGGATCTGTCTGATCTTGTGCAGAGTCCAGACTGTAGACTGCAGACTCTGAGGTCAGTAGAGGGTTGGAGTCAGTCCATGCTGCTTTCATTAGTATTGTCCTAAGCACAGTTCAGTATCAAAGCAAAGATCCAGTGTCTCCTGTAAACCTCCAACCTTCTCAGTGGTTGCTTTCCTCATTGAAGCTGTGAGAGGAGAACGGTGACAGGCTTCAGGATTGGACAGAAAAAAGAGAGACAGACAGCAGTCAGCTGAATCAGATCAGCCACAAGCCTGATTGTGATGGTGTGTTTGAGTTGATGTGAAGACGACTGTTGTTGTTGTGTTCATGTCTACAGGAAGCAGAGCTGAATTACAGCTGACAGCCTCACAAGATGTGTAGAGACAGTGGTCCTCATTCATCAAAGTGTGTCGAAAGCATCAAATCTGATCTGAAACTGTTTGTTGTCTCATTTCAACACTAAAGAATTGATGAGTTTGATCTTTGTCACAGCTCTGAGATCAGTCTGACTGCAGCCTGCAAATCACTGGCTCTGATTTCAGAGAAGCATCATGACATTTTGTCAGCATGTGGTCTGATACAGAGCAGAACCTCTGCTGAAGTCCAGTGATCACATCTGTATATGTGTCCATCTGTCAGATACTTTCAGTGACAGCCTCCGTGTTTATTTGTCAGCTGATATTTCAGAAGCAGATCAGATGTTCATCAACACACAGAGACTCTTTCTTTAAATGGAACATGAGTTGACATGTAACAGCAGTGAATCCATCACTAAACTGTTTGTGCAGTAATGAAGCTTCATGACTCAGCAGTTTATTTCCACTGTGGGCTTGAGTGAAATGTTCAGAGTAAACAGACTTGATGCTAAAAGTCTCTGCAGGTGTGTGAGCTTCCAGCTCAGTGTCTTCACTCCAACACGTTAACATGAGAGCTGAGAGGAAGCTGCTACACTACACAGCTGCTCCACTTCTGCTCTGAACAGGACTGAAGTCCCTGCTGCTCTTTATACTGGATGTGCTGCATCAGTGACTGACAGCTGATGAAGTGAGTCTCTGTAAACACTGATTTATCACCTCTGTTGTCTGTCTTCTTCTCTCAACAGATGGAGGCCATGATCTTTCTAAAGGAGAGAGTGAAGAGGACGGTGTGTGTGTTGAGAGAGGACGAGCTGTGTCCTGATGATCCAGAGAGGTTGAAGCAGCAGCAGCTTGTGTGTAGAGAGGCTCTGATTGGTCCATGTTACTGGGAGGTAGAGTGGAGAGGTGAGCTTCATCCAGCAGTGACTGACAGAGGAACCAGAAGAAGTGGAGAAGACTCTCAGTGCTGCAGTCTGAACTGCTCTGAGAACAGCTCCACTGTCAAGTCCACCATCATCCCTGTGTGTTCCTCTGGATCTGAAAGAGAATCATCAGTGTATCTGGACTGCTCTGCTGCTGCTCTGTCCTTCTACACAGTCTCTGCAGACACACTGAGACTCCTCCACCTCCTCCACCCTCCATCTGGACTTTATTTGGTTTTATTTTATTCATTGACAGATGCTGAACCCAGAGTGATGAGTCAGATTAATCAGTTCCATCATGTGATGTGATGGAGAATTGCAGCTAATTTCCACATTATTTTTCTGTCTTGCAGATGTTGGAGGTTCAGAGTTATGCAGTAAGTTGAGGCATCATTATGTGTCTGCTGTCTTTTATTTGTGGAGCATCTATCAAATCAGTCCAGAGTGAGTCCTCAGGGTCTAAAAGATCTCACAGCTTCTTCTCTCAGTCAACACAGCCTCAGATTCACCAACATTAGCTTGACACACTGACATCCAAAGGTTTGCTGGGGGACAGAAACACTGTGGACTGGAAATGAATTATTAAAAAGGAGGAGGTTTAAAGGTTAAAGTCTTTCTAGACTTTGAAGAAACCTAAAATATAAAGATAACTGTGTCACAACACACACACACACACCATCATATTGCTGTGATGGGATTCCATCTAACCTTGCTTTGCTTCTCTTGCTGCTGGCATGTTATAATGAAAACAGTTTTCTTCCTTCTTCCTCTGAGCCTAAAATACAAATGAGCAGTGGGATGGAAACAGGTGGAGAATGTAAATAAACTCTGCAAACACAGTCCACCTGTGCCACAAGGTCTCGTGGGTGGAAGCTTCACAGATGGAAACAAAGTGAGAACAAAAATACAATAAATTCCAAATATAATAATAGAAAATGTGACTGGGAGCAGCAGTGTCTCTTCTGTGTGAGGACAAAGATCCAAAACCAAGTGAAGCTCACAACCTGTAGAGACATTATGGAAACAGCAGGTGGACAAATGTGCACTTTTTTTTTTTATCTGTGAAGTTCTTTGTTCTTTCTATCCTGTGACAGTGTAAATAAAAAGTTGTGTTGAGTAAATGTCCATCATTTACACTTCACTGTGTTGGACAGTAAATAATAATAATGTTTCTTCTGTAGATGTTCTCACTGCAGCTCGAGGGAAGAATAAAAAGTAAAGAAACAGCTTCAGTGGCTCTGACAGAACTAAGTGGAATAAATCTGCTGTCACACTTGTTTGCACACAGATAACTGGCTTTATCCAATGAGACCAACTAGACTGTCTTCACTTTGACCTCTGACATATACTGGAACACCACTGTATATATGGGACTAATCAGCTCCTGTAGATACACTAGAAGGATTTTAGACTGAAAAGACATATAGATTTTATAATACCATCATATATCAAAAGTGGAAAATGTGCCAATTTTCCATATGAGCTGTCGTCTTCACCTTTTGTCCTCAGCTCATTTAGAATTATAAAGGCAGATACTTGAGTCTGACTCATGTTGTTTCCTGCATTAATCAGCTCATCTTCTGTCTTAAGGAAAATAAACTTGCACGTATGTATTTAAACTACACATGGTCAGTGTCAGTGAACATCACACAGCTTTAATATGTGATAAAAGAACTTTTTTTTTTCTTCCTCTGGACATTAGACAGTGTCCACTGTGACTGTCCACCTGAGTATGAATGTTTAACGGTGCAGAGACAGAATAACACAGAGACAAACTGCTGGCTAAGATCCCATCAGAGACCAGCAAACACTTTGTGTTGCTTCCTCCTCCCATTCCCCTCCTCTTCACTGGCTTCACTTCACCCATGTGACAAATCATGGTTGTGGAGCTGAATGAAATGAGTTGGACTTGTCCAGATGCAGAGAAGCAGAGACAGAGTCCCCAGCTCTTGTGTTCATCAGCACCGTTCACACTGGGATTTCTTCCTCCTCCGCTCGGCTTCATCTGCAGCGCTTTCTCTTCTGGAAATGAACCGCTGGACACGGAGCTTCGTCGGGAAGAGCGCTGGAGCTTTGCAGCTGATTAAAGGACACCATGCTTTACTTCTGGATACACACCGTGTGGATCCCCCGCCGTCGCTTTCCTCTTTGGATTTCAAGGCAACGGATCGTTTCACTCTTTTCATCTCATGTCCTGGCGTTTTCCACTAGGAAACACCGGAGCCATATTATGTTTCACACATAATGGATTTGCTTTTCCACAGTTTACTACAGTTTAGTGTATTTAGTGTATGTGGTTGTAGTGAGCGAGGGAGTGAGAGAATGAATACAGGAAGACAGATGGATCAACACGGTGAACAAAACATACAGGTGTACAATGACAGTGTTGTGGTAAAGCTGAGTTACAATCCAATATCATAATACAGAGAGGGAATATATACTTCATTAAAATGAGCAGTGAAAGAGCACAGACGAGTCACATCAATTCACTGAACTCCTCCTGTCACAGTCACAGAATAATGATCACATTACTATAGAAACTTCTGGATAAATGATGGAACAGTTCATCATTTTCTCCGACCACCAAGAAAATGTGTTTTTCTCCTCTCTCTTCAAAAACTTTCAAGAGTCATCATGAAGAAATAAAGTACATCATTGTGTGGTGAATGGTGAACTGGAAACACAGAGCCTGGAAATGACAGAGTCAAACTGGCTCTTATGGTGTAATTGTGGTCATAATAATAAAATTCTACAGCTGCTGCAGTGAGAACTTTTCCTTCATCCTTCTTTTCCCATCACACACTCACACACACACACATCATCATCATCATCATGGAGAATATAGGACTTACAGCAAATCAGGATCTGTATTGATCAGTCTTCATTTTTTACCTGATGCTGCTCTGACATAACAAACTATAACTACTTGCAGAATAAAGTGTGTGTGTCCATCTTAAAATAAGGGTTAGTCGACACATTAAGGTCTCATCTATCTGCACAAACAAATCTCTCTTGTGTTCTATTCATCCAGTCAGCTAATAATATTCACAGTTTCATAGAAAACAAACAGAAACTTCCATTCTTCAGAATGGCTGTGGGCTCTGTTACATCTAAACAAGATGTGTGTGTGTGTGTCCCACTTTACTAGAGTTAAATTTAGGATCCATTTTTCAAGAGAACTTCTCAGAACCTTTTCAGTCTATGAAGCTTTAAACATATCAGCTCTCTCACACTGACTGAGGCTGAATTCTGAACAGCTACAAGATTTGGAGCTTAGTGACCATCATCAAAAGACAAGGAAACAGAAGAAAGGAAACATTTCAAAGAATAATGCACCATTTCCTCATATGAAATAGTTTCACTGCTTAATAATTAAGATCCTTCAACAACTAGGACTTAATACAGTCCTGTAGATGAGCTGCATGGAGCAGAAAACAAGAATCAGAGCTGAGAGTCTAAAGTGGCAGAGTTAAACTTCCAAACGTACTCTGTCCTCACAGTCATCAACAGTTTTCCTCCTACACTCAAAACACAGCAAATGAAAACTCATCCAAATGCATCACATGCCACCTCAAACACACAAACATATTTTAGATTCCAGTTTCAGGACGAAGGTTTTCAAGGCAGGAAGAATTCTCAGCAGCCTGAATTTACTCCACAGGGAGGAAATCACTGATTGTTTTACTGTCCCTTAACCAAAGAGGGTGAACATGAACACAGCCTGAAACGCTTCATGCAACAGCTGATCTAGCTTTAAGTCCTACGACTCATTCTGCAGATTTACTACAGGACAGAATTGTATTGCACTGGAAATGAACTAAAAATCAAGACTCAAAGCCAAAAGGAGATTTGAACCTAGTGTTCAGTATAAGACACAAGTGGACTCAGTGATAGGTAAATGTAAGAAGGCTGAAACTTTAAAGCACAATAATAAGTAGATGATTGTAGAAGTGGAAACAGTGTGTGCTGGTTAGTTTGCATTGGACTGGGAGATTATTTCTCCTGAGTCTTAAACTGTGCTTCTTTGTTTTTGGGCCAAATCTTGAGAGATGATGAAAGTGATTCACACATTGGAAATAAGAAGATTTTACCAACACATCAAACTGTTTCCTGTTCACAGCATTTAAAACAGTTTGTCTGTGAGAAGCAATGAATATTGTGTTTTCTATATGGAGCTAAATGTATAAACATGTCACCCACTGCTGATTGTCTGTGGAACTGAAGTGAGATGTGTTTGTGCTGTGTATAAATTTCACACCCTGTTGAAGCTGGTGGAGAAGAGCTGCATCTCTCTGTGTCTTATCTGGATTCTACTCTTGACTTTTTCACTGAGGTGATGCTTCTCCTCTCTCCATCTTTAATTCAAACTCAGGTAATGAGCTCACAGTCTCACCTTCACATGGACAAAAGTTTGTCTTTAGGTTATTGTTCAGTGATGCAGTGAGGTTTGGACTCTGTATTTAATATGGATTATATGTGACTTATTATGAAAACCAAACTGTTCCCAAGATCAGTGTCTTCTTAACAGGCCTGAGTCTGACAGCTGAACAATGAGGCTGAAATCCAAACAGCTGCTTTGAAGTCCTCCATCAAGTATCATCATACATCACAGACTAGTGCTGCACGATTAATCTAATCGCAATCGCAATCGCGATATCACGCCAAAGCGATTACGTAACCGCATAAAAGACTGCGATTTGCGATTAAATGTAAACCAATGTGGATTAATTGACGCCACATCCACACGCTGTGGGCAGCCGCAGGTGTGGTCACGTGACTACCCGGCTTTCAGTAAACAGTAGTGACCGACATGGAAGCTGAGGAGGAAAACGATGGACGAGCCACGGAGCCCCTCTAGTGACATGGTCAAAAAAATATTAAATTATGGCCACAAAGTAGCTATTACGATGCATACGAAATACTAATTTGTGGCCACAAATAGGTATAATATGCGCAAGTAATACTATTAGTATCATTCCTGGACAACTGGGTAAACAAATCGAGCGCACCGCTTCTGCAACCTGCAATAATAATCTGCGCACGGGCAGGTTGTAGTGACGGTCAGCGCCGATTTGCTTACCCAGTTGTCCAGGAATGATATTAATAGTATTAGGCGACCCTGAACAGCAAGACGTGCAGTGTAAAACCTGCAAAGCTAAAGTCGCCACGTCCCGAGGTAATACGACCAATCTCTATCTACATTTGAGACAACACAGAGAAAAATTCGACAAGTGCATGCAAATAAAAGCCCAACCAAGTAACGTGAAAGATAAAACTGAAAACCGCCTGAAAGAACCACAACGCACAATCACGGATACATTTTGAAAATATTTATATATTTTTAATTTTTGATATTAAGTTATTTGGAACAAACAGTCTACAATCTTCAGGTTTTGTTTTTTTGTGTCTCATTATTCTATGTGTTGTCTGAAGTGGACTCATGACACCATTCATTTATAATATCGTGAATCGCAATCGCAAATCGCAATATTGTCCACAATAATCGCAATTGCACATTTTCCTCAAATCGTGCAGCACTATCACAGACCTGACCTACAGTACATTGATGGAACTTCCTAAAATAACACACAGCACTCTCCACTGTTGTGATGTCCAGAACTGGAATATTTACAGTAAAGTCACAGATACTATTACACTCTGATCTTAATGACTCCTGGAGCTCCCAGTTCTCCTGTTGTTGGTCTGTGTCTGTGACTCCACCAACAGTGGACTGACACTGGACCTCTAGCTGATTGTGTGAAACCTGATGGGAGAAAACCCACAAAAAAAGAAAAAGAAAAGAAAAAGGAGAAAAGAAAACTCCAAATCTCAATCCTCTAACCTTACTCCTGTGAGAAATAATGCTCCATCTTTAAGGAATTGGAGCCCTGCCTCAATGCCAAAGTTGGCACACACAACTGGCCTAAGTGTAAGGCCCTTTGAGTGATTAGATCATTTTGTGTAAATAGACTGAAAAACAAATGAAATAAATATTAATGGTTAAAGTGACAAATAGCAAAACTTCATCTAAATTAGACAGGAAGGGTAACAGACATCTATCCATGGTAGCAAATTCAAACAGGGCCTAAAAATTCTGGTTGTACCAAGAGTTCATTTACCTATAGTGTCGCTACTGACTTCACTGACACTTGCAGTCAGTTTGAATATCTTTATTGAAACCTGAGGCCTGATTTCTTGCTGTTCTCTGGTTCTTTGTTTATAAGCTCCTCGAGCACTACCTGTCTGAAGAACTGTTAAAGTATGGAATTCAGAATCAGAACAGATGCTTCAGGACTGCTTTAACAACACAGACTGGGAGGTGTTCAAAACTGCAGAGTGCTGCAGCAGTTACTGGTTACATCAGCACATGCACGGACAATATCATTCCCACAAAATGGATTAAAACCCCAATAACAAACCCTGGATAAACTGTGAAGTGTGGTCCATGCTACGTGCTCGCTCTGCTGCTTATGTCTCAGGCACTGCTGAGGAATACAAAAGGCTAAATATGACCTTTGTAGATCCATCAGAAAAGAGACAGTACAGACTGAAGCTGGAGGATTACTACAACACCTCAGACCCACGCCACATGTGGCAGGGACTCAAGGATGTAGAGAACTTGACTGGGACCACAAGAGACAAGGAGGTGTGGCTTCCAAAACCACAGAGCAAGCTTTCCAAATAAATATGCCAGAAGGTGAGTGAGCTGGAAATGTGACATCTAAAATCAATATACTCCTCGTTCTAACAAACAGTGTTTTCCATTGTGGAGGTGTACTCACATTAAGCCATGCTGTGAACAGCCACTATCACTAAAGTGTTTCTTCCATTTTACTGCACAGCAAACTGATTTGTTCATCTGAAACACTAATAAAGTGATGCTAACTCACTGAGAAGCACATTTCATTTTCTTACAACCTTTTTTGTAGTTTAAAAAGAAACAGCAAAAAGTTTGCTTTGCATTAGAAATAACATAACAGCTGTGATGTGGCTGAAAATGATCAGTAAACAGTGAAATAAGGCTGATATCTGAAAGTCCAAACTGGAACAGAGGAGTGAAAGTAAACCCCAGATCACAGAGGTTCAGGTAGAAGCTGCAAAAAGTCTTGAGAGCTGAAAACAGAGAGAATTAAGAATAGAGCTTTTCTCTAGTCTACAGCATAGACACACAGGAGTGTAGCGACTGCAGACACAGCTAAAGGGAGGAGAATGTCATAGGTTGGCAATGGTCAGCTCTGCTACCAAGCAGGACCAACACAGTGCAATTTGGCACAGCTACCCTGCTAACTCCTGTGAGGCTGTAATGGAAATGCATGCCATCACAGCTTATGTGCTAATGGAAAAGCCCATAATATGCTACTTTTCAGGACACCTCTGTAACAACCTTAAGCTTCTGAACATCTACCACAACATCCCTAATTCAGTTTCCACTGGAAACATTGATGCCTCTGCCTCCACCTGATTTCCTGTCATCTCTCTACTGTCCATAATAAAGGCATAAAAAACCCAAATCACTTAAAGATATACTCACATTCCCATTTCCACATTCAAAGCACTGGTGTTTGATCTAATTCTTCCTGCTGTCCATACTGGCTGCCAGGAGATCCCTTATTTAAACAATTTCTGTGGAAACGATAGGCCACAAAATCCACAGTCCTATTTCTGTGCAAATAGTAATTCCACAATTCATCAGCATTGTTAAACAAAATCAAGTGTGTATCTTCAAATGTTTGTCTTTTAGTGCAGAATTTCCTCTCTGTGTTGCCATCTCTCCACCACAGCTTTGCAAGGAAACATTAGGTGTAGAAACACAAAGAGGGGAATTTTGGACTAAAAATACCTGGAAGATAGAAACTTGATCTACTCAGACTGTTGAAGCCTCATGTTTGCTTCTTTTCAACTCTGGAAGTCAACTTTTCCACAGGACAGGGACTGTGGATTTTATGCTCCATTATTTACATTAGAATTTCTTTAGAAAGGATCTTGTTGCAGACAGTACAGACTTCCTAGAAATACTTTCCTTTAACACAAACTACAGTGCATCACACCAAAACAAAGTTAAGAAGTTGAGCAACCATGAGAATATCTCACAATCATGATCAGCATAAAAAAAACTCAATATTGTCCATGAATGATAAGCACACAATCAAACCACTGGGCTTATGGGTATGATTACTTGTCGTCCCAATTTCACAAACATATCATTTGGACAAAACATTTCAAAACATTAACTTCTAAACTAAACACTGACATGAACTACTAACATGTGCTGACTTACTGAAAACCTTGAGGTGATCTGGACTTTCCTGTAGTTTCCTCTTGTCCTTGTAACAGCAGTAGCTCCTCCCTTCCTTGTCAATAATTGTGCAGAAATATCTGAGTGCTTCTTTCTTCCTAAATCATGAGCAAGTCCTGTCCAGTCCAACTGTTTCTGCTCCTGTTTGACTTCTGAACTTGTCTCTGGCTGTGTGTCCACTTACTGCAGCCTGTGACATCAGGCTGTAGAATGTTGATACATCAAAGGCATCAAAGGACAAAACACACTCTCTCTCTCTCTCTCTCTCTCTCCTACCAGTCTGCTAACACAGAGCTTCATCTGTCAGCTACAACACAAGGTCAACACTGCTGGGTTCTGTTGTCAGGGAACTGTGAAAGTGATGAACCTAATTACTCAAAATCACATCAATATTTTATTTATAGAACTTGCATCTCCCACAAGGATTGGCTGACACTGAGACCCAAGCAGAGCTGCTGGTTCTTCCTGTTAGGATTCTCCTCCATGTTTGTGTGGAACAACAGAGGAAATGTATCTGTAAAGAAAGTCTGTGTCCTACCATTATCATCTGAGCAGCAGCCCTCTGGATACACTTCTCTCATCATTGTAGAAACAAAGAATAACAAACCCACTAAATGCTGCTGAAGATAGTCGAGGATCTTTGGCTGAATCTGTTTCCCTTGTTCTTTTTTCTTCTGAAGGTCATTGGCAGCACTTAACTGAAAGAAAACAAAAGAAATCGAATGTTTTACTATTTCAACGACGTCTTCATCTCCTGCACTGAAACAATTGAATCAGTTATTTGCATCAGACTCTGTAAACTTTCTGCTCCAGTTTCAAATTTCCACATCAATCACACAACAGGCATGCTGACCTTGACAGCAGCTCACATCCATCTGTGATAGAAACAGTCTCCAGTGCAAATTAGTGTGGTATAAATGTTTAAGTCTTTAGAGGAAAACTGGTCCATACAATATCTAATCAGCTTGTAGTCTACAGCCATGCAGCTGTTTCTAACTCAGCCTCAACATGCTGGAAAATGATGCTGATTTTCAACAGCACAAAAACCTGAGAGGGAGAATAAACTCTCAGATCCTGATCTTCATCTTTGAGTCTGGAAGACTTTATAATGGATGAGAACACAATTTATTTTCAATAATGTTTATAAAACGACAGCTAGAGTTGTCAGTTGAATGTCAGTGATCTGAACTCAAGTCGAGTTATCACAGACAATTTTTAGCCCAGTGCACAGAGAAACTGACAGGTTGTGTATTCATTTCACAGTTCAGACTCCACAGACATCAGACACAGACAGAGCCATTAGACTGATGGAGGCATTTCATCACAAAGTATTAGAGCCATACAGAACCTTTGTGTACTGTGTCTGCAGGTTATTACAGCTGTGTATCAGTCACCCACACCTGAAACACACTGAAGACTTTAAACTGAATTTCTTAAACCTTTCTGAGGCTGACCTCAATCATGCCAAAGAACTGACTCATCAACTGATCAATAGAGGAACATTGCATTACATTACATTTCAGAACAGTAACACAACAGTGTGTTTTCACTGGAGAGTGGATTCTCCTGAACTGAGTACTGAAGACTGAGTCACTGAGGGACACAGGCAGAGAGAGTCAGTTTTATAACATGTGGTCAGACATAGACTCAGACTCAACATGGATGAATCAGCTTCACCTCACACACACTTCAAGAAAATAATATACAATATACAGCAGCTTTAAAACAGCAGCAATAAATTATGGCAACAAATCTGATTAAAATAATAAACCTTCTCTTTTGCCTTAATAAGACAACAATTCAAAATGTTTTCTATAGCACAGAAATTGCATATGTATGAATATCCATCTACATAATGTGCCAGGCCTGCAGAACAAATGGCAGCCAAACCTTCAGGGAATCAGCATGAGCACCAAACTGAGAAATGAATTCAAATGCACAGTGTCCATGAAACCAAAACCCAGAGTAAATACTTTCTTCAAACTCTTTCTCCACAGCAGTGTCTTCTGTCACTCCAGCTAAAAAAGCTACACAAGCATTAGCATTATCTATTTATGAATGAGTGGTGACTGTGGACGTGAAAATGATTTCATGTGATCTGTGTATGTTGAAGTTCATTATGGATCTAATCTACTGAAAAAGAGAAAAGCACACAGACTTTTGTTTTACAGCAGGTTTCATATGATGCAGATTATATTAGACTATAAAATAAGAGAAAAGCATCCAGAGAAAAAGCAGCATGGTTCCTGAACATGTTTAGAGAATTTCTCATCAAACTGAAAAGTTGGCAGTTTTCAAGGTGAGAGCCCAGTGGAGGATCAAACTAAAGCAGAAGAATCTTTGGTAACAAGGTCTTTAACGTGGCCTGAGTGCTGCAGTCTGTCTGTACATAACAAAAGCTGAAGCACACTTTCTACATCACTCTATGCCTTTAACATTACATTTCATTGTATCTCTAAGTATGCGCCTGACTGTGGCTCAGTGGCAAAACTGTTGAACTGCCCTCATCAAGAACACCTCAGCCATAACACCAATACAAACCAAAATGTCTCCAGTGATATGAAGCAGTAAGATAAACAGGATTTAAAGTTTTTGTCCATTTCCTCACTTCATGGTTCACTGAGTTAAACTCCTATACAACACCACCCACTCTCACTGAGTTTCAATCAACAGTGGAGGAGGAGGGTCAGTGGTTAGTACTGGTTACTTAAAAATGACTTCCTGCTGGGCCAGAAAAACAGTTACACCTATAGGATGAGAGACAATGGAGGAAGAGAAATGACAGAGTCAAGCAAATCATGAACGTGTGGAAACATCACAGCTAAAGGACTGCATTTCTTCTTCTTGGACCATGAACAGACCCTGATCCTGACTAATCCTGCTGTCACAAACTTAAAGGCATAATATATTTCAACATTAAAACCATCACACGTCTACAGGCAAAAACCTTTTGAGCCCCTTTGTCCATCTTCTCAGTTGAAAATGGTTTATAATCCTGAAGCAATGAGAGAACTTCACTGACTAATTACAAACAGCTTTTTCTCCATGATGAACTATTGTGTTTGTGCAGCCTGCACAGGAAGGAGTGACAGTAAAATCCATCCAAGTGTTGGATCATATCACAGACAGACTGAGCAACATCACAACATCTATATTCACACTATTTGTATCTTAAAAATCTCTGATTGATGTGGCTGTGGGTTATGAAACCTGAATTTAACATTAGAATCAAATGGACTGTGGTTATTTGATAATTGGCTCGAAACAATGAAAGCTCAGGTCCCTACACAATGTGAATACAGCTTCAATAACTGAGGTTTATGGATCCCCAGTTTCCTGTAAAGTGACTGATAGAAAATCAGAATCATTGATCCTTCACTGCTTGTTGCTGAAACAGTAACATATTAAAGCCCTCAGGCCTCTGGGAACTGAAACTGAATCATGGACGACCTCTGTGTCCCACAATGCCTCCCTCCAACCTCAGTCACTCTATTAGGGAGCAGCTATGAAGCTGACAGCTTTATTGTGGCTCGTCTGCAGGACCAGAGAGCACAGACTCAGGTCAGAGTCAGAGATAAAAGATGAGTGAGCACAGACGTCCATCTTTAAGATGAAGAGCATCTTAACACCTGAGACTGATTTCATCCAATTTACTGTATTGTCTTTTCAGTGCTGCCTAAATTTTAAATGTCTCTGGATGTTGTGTTTCAGAAACTCAGAGTTACACATACAAAGCACTGCTGGTTGATCTTCAACATAAATGATAAAAAAAGACTTGGAGGACGCCTGTTTCAACTATATAAGTCAGACTGCTGAAGCCTCATGTTTAGCATAAATAAACTGAACATGTACTGAAACCTTTGGGCTGAAGTTCTTGTGTGATTAGACATCATGTCAATTTAACAAGCACATCCCACTGAACTGAAACACTGACATCAACTGACTTACTGAAAACCTTGGAGGTGATCTGGACTTTCCTGTAGTTTCCTCTTGTCCTTGTAACAGCAGTAGCTCCTCCCTTCCTTGTCAATAACTGTGCAGAAATATCTGAGTGCTTCTTTCTTCCTAAATAATGAGCAAGTCCTGTCCAGTCCAACTGTTTCTGCTCCTGTTTGACTTCTGAACTTGTCTCTGGCTGTGTGTCCACTTACTGCAGCCTGTGACATCAGGCTGTAGAATGTTGATACATCAAAGGCATCAAAGGACACACACACACACACACACACACACATATGCAGATAGATAGATAGATAGATAGATAGATAGATACATACATACATACATATTGCAACACTGCTCACTCTGAGACTCACTCACCTCATATGCTAAAAATGCAGAGTGTGTTTCCACCAGGGCTGAAGTGAAATCAAGTTTCCTCAGAGTCAAACTCATGTATCAGCTCATGTATCAATGATCTTCAGCAAGGTTTAACTGACACTTCATCAATGTCATGAACCGGCTCAGAGTTCACAGCAAAAAGAAGAGAGATCACACAAACAGAATGGTGGATAATCAATCAAATTTATTTAAAGTTAATATGAGAATATGTATGTCAGTGGTGTAGGGAGTGTCTGCATGTGTAAAAATGTTGGATGTAAAATACCCTAACCTAAAATAAAATAACCAAACCTTACCAACCAACATCTGCATGAGAGAGAGAGAGAGTAAGAGAGAGAGAGAGAGCCAGCCTCTCCCTGGTGGAGACTCCAACAACTTCCCTAAATTCTCTTTAAACAATGACAGAGGACATGATGGTGGACGATAAACAATCACTAACACTATGTTGTACACAAAGATTCTACACACTGTGCACTCTATATTGACCTGTGGTATGTATAATATCACCTACCACATTCCCTTTACAATACGTGCCAACACCACCATGTTGTTGGGCTTGCAATTCTAGCAAAAAGCAGCATGGTTGCTAGTATACGACACACTTCATGGACAGTGGTTGAAACTGTAAACAGCAATCTGGATCGTATCTAGCAAGGAGTCTGCAGTAAGCCATGTTTCTGTTACAGTAATACAGTTAGGCTGCAAATGCTGTGTACACATCACCACATCTGCAACATGCTGAGTTAAACTTTGCACGTTCATACAAAACACTAAAATATGTGGACTTGATGTGCCCCTTGGAACATCTTCTGTAAGAAACTGGCACATGTTATTAATGACATCCAAAATGCCCTCTACAATAAAGTTCAAAGTTCTCAATAATTAACTCAGACTCCTAACAGGGATTAAAGCCACATATGCTTGTCTTGCTGCAAAAATCTTTCCTAAATTAAAAAATAATTTAACATCATCAAACTTCACAAAGACCTTCAGAGGAAACCTCTTGTTTACTAAGAAAAACAATGTGAGTCACTGTACCACAAACACCATTAACAAGACCGTCTAAAAACATATACATTCTTACACAACATGATACATGCACTTTTGCCTAAAAACAATTCCTCTGACAAACAAGTATTGGAAGCTTTGGCATGATGCCCTTCTAATAGCTTTAGTTTGCCAGTTCTTTTGTCATTAACAAAGTCTCTCGCCTCTACAACAACATATTCTGGACAGGACTTCAACAACTGTTGATTATTATGCTCATCTACTTCTTTATTTGTAGCAAAATATGTGAGGCAGAGCTGACCTCACCAGTTTCAAAACACAATTTTTTGCTGCATTACTTCCTTTAGTTCTACCACCTTAAATACATTTGTCCATAATGTATTTCTAACATCATCTACATACAGTGGCTTCCCCTTTAACAGCCAAGCCAAGGGTCAGGCTTCAATGTTTATTAAAACATATTGAAATGATTACACATAGCCTATTGAACTAGTACCTAACAAGGTGTATACTATTTAGGCTAATGCTTTAAATGAATAATCCAGTGTTTTATAGCTCTGTCAGTAATTTCCAGTGAAAACATTTTCCAACAGGCACATAGATCTAAAACAAACTTCCTTTAAAGAGAAATCACATGTCCTGGTACATTAATTGAATAAAGCAATATTGTCTTATGGCTCTGTTAGTAATTTCAAGGAAACATTTTCAACAGGCAAACAGCAAAAGTAAATATCAAGAAAATGCATAAATGAACCTGCATCATGAACTGAAAATGTAATATTTGTGCTGCTTCAATGAAACTAACCAATTACTACCTTCGAATAGAAAAATGAGAAAATAAAAAAATCAAATTAGTTGGTATGCTTTCTCATGGCTTTTATCTGCACTCTTCCTGAGTCCACTAATTGAAAAATAAATATAAATAAATAAAAATAAAATAAAATACAAAAAATCTGCGGCACAGACAAAAAAATATTTTCAAATAAAAACCATCTAGAAACAAATGTAAAGAGTTTAAATAAAATAAACAACAAATTAAAATTAAATATATCGGCATCGTGCTCTGATGCTCATTTGTCTGAGGCTGCTTCTGATACTTTGGCAGTGTCTCATCTTTGTACAAGTTCATCAATGTTCGGGGTCAGTTTCCTGAGCTGAGGAAATCCTCAGGGATTGACTGGAGGTAAGCTTATCTGTAAGATCGCTCCTGTGTGATGTTTGTTTAGCCTCATCAAAGAACAAACAGTTGTTCTGTACAGGTATGTGCTGCCAACATAGAGAGAGGTCTGAGCAGCTTGGATGCTGCGAGCTGGGGGCATTGTGTTTTCCGGGGATGAAATGTGCAAAAATTCAAAGCAGCACCCAGTCTCTATTTGCCTTCAGTGGGTCATTGCAAAATTGGAGCTCAATCAACTCCATTTGTAGGTTTGGTGATGCGCTTCCATGCCGACTGCAAAGGATTGCTGAGCAGTTCAAACCTGCTCTTAATACTTCAAGCCGCAAATCGGCGCTGTGAAGTCGGCGGCATATATGTTGAGTTTATCAGCAAACTGCAAGTACCTCAGGAACACAGCGGTAGAGAGCTTCTCTTTCATGGTCTGGCAGCTGGGAAAGTGGTCAAGTTTTCTTCGTGATTCAGTCGCCTACAGACTCCAGCTTGGTTTTAAACGCCTTTCACTGTAATGGCACATATCACAGATGACACGCTCCACGTCCCCTGCAGCTGCAGGTTCATCATATTCAGATGGCCTGCGCTGTCGCACAGAAACGCCTATTTCACATAGAAACGCTTTTATCTCGGAGCTCTGTTGTGTCTTTCCCTTTGCTTATGAACAGACAGATCTCCCTCGCAAGTAGCTCGCCAAACATCTTTGCAGCACTTTCCCTGGCTTAGCCATCGCGATTCTTTGTGTATAGGGGGCAAGTCACTGGCTACTTCATGACGAACTTGCCTAGAAATGCTTTTGAACTGGCGGTGATTTAAACCTTTGGCCCTGATGAATTTAACTGTTGGCATTATGGTGCTCATTACATGTTCCATTTTCAAGGCTTCCAAGGAACAACGACTCCTGGTGTATAATGCAGTGATAAGCTGTCATCTCACCCAGATGCAGTTATTCTCCCAAGCATCTTTTCATGCATTCTGGCCACCTAATCCACTCCTGTGCCCACACACCGCTGGGTGCAATCTGGTCCGCTGTCAATCCCACAAGTTTTTCCCAAGGCAGCCCCAGGTATCTCATTTACACATCTGGATACCTTCATACAGATCTTGTCCCAGTTGTGCTACATGCATAGGATGTAATGCCAAAAGTTCTTCTGTTATGCTTTAGGCTGAGAGTCCACTCACCGGATGTAAAATTGGACAACTGGCAATGTCAGATATGTCGGTGTTCTCATCCACAGCAAGGGAATATATGATGAAATCTTTTCCTTTCTCAAGCTGTTCTTTAGATTGGCGGAAAGCTGGTTCACATGTCAGCAACCATGTTTCTGCTCGGGCTGACGCTTGGAAAATAGTTGCCTTTTATCTAAGCACACTATGGCCACAAACTTTAAGCATACAGTTTTTTAAAACTTCCTCTGTAAATGGGTCAAGTTGATTTTATGAATTTCTTTCAGCTACAATAAAATCCATAGGGCCTGACAGCAGCCTCGCCAGGATTATTGGGCTTTTGAGAATAGAGTCCGTCAAGTAATAATACCTTGTTTTAATTCTTCCACCTTCTTTAGCCTTTGTCTGCGTGGTCCATATTCTTTGTCTTTCTGTGTGTTTCTTAGATGTTTCCTGTGGTGCCTTCTTAGATTATATTCTTTTCAGTACAGCCACGCTTGTCCACACAGAAGACACACAGGTTTGCCTTTTACCTCTGTGAACATGTACTTCTGCCTCCCACCTGGCTTGAAACCCCTGTTCTCGTGGCATCCACCTTCCGCTTAGCCATTTTTTAGGGAGGGGGGTAGCTGAAAGCTCCAGCATCTGCTCCCACCGCTGATGGATAATTAAAACGATGCCCGCCTTGCACCCGCAATAAGCGCCGAAGAGTTTTGGTAGTCATGATTAACCAGGCTAGCACAACAGTGAGTCTGTTCAAGTATCGCTGCATTGTAGGTAATGTGGTATTGGCGCCACAAGCGCCCGGCCAGCGGGGTCAGTTCTATACTAATCAAATATCATCCCGGGGCCATAGAAAATTCTTTGCGGGCCGGATGTGGCCCAAGGGCCTTGACTTTGACATATAGGCCAATAAAAATGTTGGTATTTATTTGTCATGGCTTAAAATACAATCATAGGAAAAATGTATAATCTCCAGAAGTGATGTATTTTCACTTACTTATGTTACATAGGAGCTGGACAACAGTTGGTTAGTAGCTACAGTGATGTTGTAAATTAAAAAAAAGAAATTGTATGTGCTGAAATGTATGTTTGTTTAGAGTTTCTGTTCTCCTCCTCAACAGGTCCCCAAAATTTGTCAATCAACAACCTTTTTTTTTTTTTCTAAAACAAAACAACCTAAAGGTACTTTTTAAGAGCCACGCCTGTCTTTGTTAACTGCCTGGGGTTGTAGCTGTTAACCTTTCTTTCTCTCTCTCGCCTCACTGTGCTTACCTTTTGCTAAGGGGGTCAGATGTCTGGGTCTCTCCCAAATGGAACGGGAAGGTGGGGGGGGTCCACTGCAGGAGCTTTTCAAAATTAAAGTTGAAAAATTTGAGGTCAATCTATGCCTCAGGAACGGCCACTGGCCTTTGCTGCTACTGTATCAATCACTCCAATAGGGGAGCAGAATCTGATGACATTATTGATGCATCAAGGAATAAAAGTTTAGTTTTAGTTCTTGTTTGCTGCTCTAGTAATAGTGTTAGAATTAGGTTTCCTAGTGTGTTTTCATTTGTGTGATGAAATGTTTATTGTATTTGCATTATCTTTTTATTTTTTTTTTTATTATTCTAAATAATAAATTATATTGTTTTTATTTATTGTTGTTATTTCGTTGTTGTTATGTGTGATTGTGCACATTTTTGCCACTTCTTTACGTACATAGAGTGGCTGGGAGGGTCTCGCTCAGGGAGTAATTCAATGGTAGAACCACCACTGTTGATGCTCCCTAGCACAAACTTGAGGTGGGAGATTGTTCAGAGAGGGTATGCATGTACTTCATTTGTTCTCCAGGAAGCCCAAAGCATAATGTCTGGGGACATTTGGACTTTTAAGTCTGACTAATTTGTACAATTCTAACAGAGGGGTTTCTACAAGACTTCCAGTAAATCACTTAGGGATGCCACAGGAAATGAGGTGAAAGCATTCCAACCCCAAGAGCTTTCTTCTGGCTTCATCAAACTGGAGTACACGAAATTTTTTTTTAACAATGTTAGATCAGTGAACTGTCCGCTGGCCGTGTGGAGTATTGGAAGTTATTAGTCGCTTTTGATGTATTTGACGTGTGCCTTGAAAAGCTTATGTCCTTATAATTTATTTTTAAATATCTTTACCTGTTGATGTCCTCAGGATAGACTTGGAAGATCTCAGCTGACAGTTTATAAAAGTTCCTTTGAATGGGAGGCGTCAAAGTAGCATGAGGTGGACTGTCACATCTGCAAGGAGGAACCTTCACCTGTCCCAAGTGCAGCCCAGGGACATGCTTACATTTTTGGGATGAGGAATCAAAAACATGACATTGTTTTAAGAATGAAGCTAGGTACTATAACATATTTGTTATGCTGTACAGCAAGTGGAAATTAATAACAAAACTTTTAGTCTCTTAATGTTCACCAATTAACCTTTAGAGTGTGAGGTAAAATTACAACTGTCCCTTTGTTTTATTTAGGAGATCTGAGGAACAGGGCCATCTTTTGATAGGGTCTTCACAGCTGGCGACGTAAGATCGCCACCAGATCTCGGTTAACTACATGTTGAGTACAACCAATATGTGTAAACCAAATGTAATATTACAGACTATAATTATATGCACAGGAATAGACTAATCTCCCATTGGTGAGTTTTGTTATTAGGTAACTCCTGGGAAGCCTTTCAATAATCAGTTTGTATATTGCAGATCTCCAGAAGAGGTATTTGTGGAGGGAAATCAAAGCAGCCAGAGAGACCTCCCAAAGATCAGTCAGTAAGCTTGATGAGGAGGGGACTGAGCTTGCAGTCTGTCAGCATGTGGAGTGCTTTCAAAGCCCTAATAATATGTACAGGGGGAGAAATTTTGCAGACATCTCTGTACTTAGAACAGAAGTTCGCTAGTAGATTGCCAGGCATGGATGTGACCTCAAAATATTGGCCCTACCTTCAAAGAAGAGTCACAAAAAGCCGTCTGGAGCTCCTGCATCTTCTGAACATGAAAAGTCAAAAGTCAACTCTTATTGTCAAAACCATATGTACAGGCCAGGGTGCTCCCAGGGCCCACAGTGTTGGCAAGCAGTAAAAAGACAAATAATTAAAGACAGTATAAACATAAATAAACATAATAGAGCAAATATTAACAGTTCCATCCCCCAGTTGGTCTGTAGAAACTGTACATGATGGGGGCTGGGGGCCTGGCTCTCCCTCAGCTTACTTGGAGGAAGTAGAGTCGCTTGTTGGGCTTTGCTGGCTGGGTGATGCAGTGTTTTTTGACCAGGAGAGGTCTTCTGAGATGTGCATGTTCAGGAACTTGGTGCTGCTCACCCTCTCCACAGCAGCACTGCTGACAGGTTAGTGGAGTGTGCTGGGCCGGCGCTTCCTGGCTCCAGTGATGATCTCCTTGTCTTCCATGCTCAGGGAGAGGTTGTTGACACTGCACCACTCGGCCAGGCGTGTGGCTCACCACTCCTGTAGTACAACCCATCATCGCTGATGATGTGACCTACTACAGTTGTGTCATCATCTGTAAACTTGATGAAGAGGTTGGAGTTGTGTGATTTGTGCAGTCATGGGTCAGCAGGTGCAGAGGAGGGGCTCAGCCTGCATCCTTTGGGGGGCCCCCGTGTTCAGTGTGTGATGGTGCTGGAAATGTTGTTGCCGACTCACAGTGCCTGGTGGTCTTCTGTCAGGAAGTCCAGCAGCCAGTTGCACACATCGAGGTGTTGGACTCCCTCAGTTGGTCCAGTTGCAGAATAAGTTGGCTGAGGGATGATTGTGTTGAATGCTTTAATGAAGTCTATAAACAGCATTCTGACATATGAGCTTTTCCTTGAAGCCTCTCACCCAGTGTTCCATGACTTCAAAATGCGGAAGTAAGAAACTGCTACTATGTGACAGAACTACTTTTATGTGGGAAATTTCCCACAACTTCTGTCAATTGACTTGTTATAATATTACCTTGTTTTGAATGTATTTTGAAACAGGTGAAACGGAGGGGCGACTAGGATTAGGCTAATGAACACTAGTAGAGGGTGGTAAGGTCCACGCCTGAAAGGTCTGCAGAGCATCATCCGAAAAAAGCAGCACACGACATCAGAGATATGATGGCTAATGCGAGATACAGCTACCTGCAATTTTTGACTGGAGCAGAGGCCATCAACTTCTTGCACAGTGTTTCAGATGATTATTCTGACAGTGACTCTGTTATTAGAGTTATTAGAGGCAGGGTAAACGCGAGCTCTCCCGGTGCTGCTCAGCTGCAGCTACGATATGATATGCAGGAAAATGTTGCTTTCAGGAACCTCTGTGAATCACAGCGTTGAGGCAGAGTAGGAATAAAACTCCTCATCTTCAGATGTCATGATACATATGTGAACTACTATAATATTTTTTTTTGATGCCATCACATGCTTTGTGTACTCCTTTTTTGACTGATACAGGTGCGCACAGGTTCATGGCACGTAGCAGAAGCCTCAAATAATCCTTATTTTGCTTGGTTATGTTTCATACACATGTAAGCTATGATAATAAAACATATTTTAATGGCATTGTGTGCTGTGTGTACTTCGTATGCCAGTAACATCCTTGAAAAGTACCTTTCAAACACCTTATGGGCTGCCTTTTTTGACTGATACAGGTGCGCACAGGTTCATGTTATACTGCAAAAGCCTCAAATAGTTCATATTTTCCTTGGTTATGATACATAAGTGTAGTAGTTGCATTGTTGAGGTTGGGCCTCCAAAGGGGTCAGTGGAAAGTAAGCCTGGGCCAAGACTGTGTGGATAAAACTGCTAAATTAAAACTTTATCATAAGACTAAACCAAATACACCGTTGGAAAGGTCTCAATCTGAAGATTAACAGAATGCCAGCCTGAAGACTGTAAGTAGCTCCTGGCCTGAACTGCTGACCTTTGACCCTCGACCTCAGTGAATTTTTGAATGCTTGTCATTTTGCTACAGAAGGTGCTACATACATGGGGACAATTGTTATAAAGAGCTCTGGATGCTGTTATGTGACTATGCCTACACGGGTAGAGCTTTCTGTTATTGTGCCAAACAGAGTAACCACCATCAGAGCAGCTCAGACTCCAGGACTGATCGCTCCATCCAAACAAACAGTTTTCTCTGTCTCCTTTCCTTCTGATTCCTCTGTAACTCACTGATATACGAACTCCTCTTCTCCACTCGACCTCCCAGTAACAGCGACCAGTCAGACCATTACTACACAGCAGCTGAGGCAACTGGTCAAATCTGTCTGGATGATCAGGATATGACTGATCCTCCTTCACATGTGTCACCTTCCTGTTGTTGTCAGACAGTTTGAGGATTCTGTTTACTGTGTTTGTGTCGATGGTGAGTTCACAGAAATCTGATGCAGAGAAGAAGACACAACACAGCTGCAGTTATTGATCGATCACCTGATCATTGATAGACACTTTGAAGATGGTTGAATGTGAGCTGCTTTGTTTTCAGGAATCAAATGAAAACTACACTTACACTTCCTCACACCTGGTCTCAACCATCGGACTCCACCAGGCTCCACCCTGAAAGGAGGAGGGGGTCAGACCAGCACGTTCTCTTTAGCATGCAAACATGGACATTACATGGCTCTCATACACAGATGCTTTGATTATTCTGTCCATTCAGCAAAGAGACAAAGGACCTGGAGTCCTTATCTTGGAATGATACAGAGCAGAGAGGTGACATGGAGGAAAGATTTCATCATTTGTCTTCTCATTTTATATCACTTTTGGTGTCAGACACAACAAAAGATCTCATAATGACAAGATCAGGATCTCAGAGAGGTTCAGCTGATTATTGATCATGGATATTTTAGAAGACAGAGACATGATCAGAGACCTGATTTCATTTCCTCCTTGGTCTGAGACACTGGCAGATGAATGTCTCTGAGCAGTGTAGATGCTCTTATTATTGTTGGGATGTTATTATTAGTGTGTCAGCACTGAACAGGTATCTAAAGTCTTTGGGGTTGTTGTGGTGAAAGCACTCTGAGTGCTCAAAGTGACTCTGTTAGTTCAGGAGCAGTTCAACCAGCTGCAGCTCAAATGTTTCCACGCTGGCTTTGTGCTGATGCAGCATGAAATCCAGTCTGAGAAAGTCCTGCTCAGGTCACAGAAAACAGCTGACCACACCTAATTTAATGATTGTCACATATTTTCTCTTAAATATGACACAGTGAGTCATGATGAGATACTGAAGTCAGAATTAGAGAAAACCCCTCTTTGTGTAGTTGTTGAATTCAAAGCACTTCTGTAGAGATCTGTCTGTGGCTGCAGCAGGCCCTCTCCATACCTGAGGTGTCCAGTCTCCAGTGTGGATCCTTCTGTCCAGTAGATAGCAGCTTCACTCCTGAGTCTCCTGGATGATTGTAGCTCAGGTCCAGCTCTCTCAGATGGGAGGGGTTGGAGCTCAGAGCTGAGGCCAGAGAAGCACAGCCTTCCTCTGTAAACAGACATCCTGACAGCCTGCAGACACACACAACATCACACAGGAACCCTCTGTCAACACTTGCTGGTCTGTTTTGTTGTTCTTTTTTGGTTCTGGTCCATTTTGGTCCAGATTCATTGTATTTAAGGCAAATTTCTTAAACATCATCTGTAGGATTCAAAAAAAAATCAACTGAAGCAAAAACAAAGAAAATTATGAATAATTGTCTGAGTCTCGAAAGTTCTGATGAACTTTAGTAAAATTTACTTTTTGAACAATTCTACACAAGTTGGCTGTTTGATGTAAATTAGATATGAGCAAATCATCAGCTAAACAGGTTGATGGATCCTGACCTGAGACTCTCCAGGGTGCAATGTGGACTCTTCAGTCCAGCAGACAGAAGCTTCACCCCTGAATCCTGTAGGCCATTGTTACTCAGGTCCAGGTGTCTCAGACTAGAGGACTGGGAGCTGAGAACTGAGGACAGAGCTTCACAGCTTCTGTCTGAGAGGTTACAGCTGCTCAGTCTGAAGAGGAAACAATGAAGAAAAAGTCAAATAACATTTGTGTTGAAAGGACAATCAAGGAACAAAACTCTCAGTTTGCTCTGCAGCTCACAGCAAACTAGCACACTGCACCTCTATGCACTCTGCACTTTTTCTTTTGCTGTTAATATCTCATATCATAAATAGACTTTTTTTTTTAATACAACAACCATAACTACTGTCTACCAGTGCTCTGTTAATAGCCATGCCCTGTCTAGCATTATTTGCTTTATGTCACTGTTGTTTTTTCCTGCACATGTATGTATGTAAAATGTATATACATGTGTGTCCGAGAGTGTGTGTGTGTATGTCAGTGCATGTGTGTGCAAGAAATGTGCGATGACTGTGTGTGTGTGAAATAATGTGTGTGTGTTTAAAATAGTGTGTGTTCACTATACTGTATCTGTCTTGTCTCTACTGTGTTTTAACAGTTATATATCTCACCAACTGTTCCGGTGAAATGTTTACGTCTCACTGTATACAACCTGCTTGACTTGACTTGACTAACAGACCTGCATTTGAAAACTGGGCCAAGCATCAAACACAGATTTGTTGAGTGAAGCAGAAATGTCAGCTCTTTATCCACCTGCTAACCAATGAGGAGTTTTACATTGATGATCATCTTTCATTGGCTCTGATTCAAATCCTTTCTGTTTTATTCTCAACAAGTTGGAGACATTTAAAGTGGAGACAGTTAAATATGACACAATCAATAATAAACAGACATGTACAGTCAAGGCGCAAGTATTTGGACAGATAGACATGTTATGTCATCATGTCATCATCTGCCGCTTATCTGGGTCCAGGTTGAAAAGGGCGACTGCCACCCATACCACAATGCATCAAGTCCATGGCACTTCCCATGAGTGGTGGGCAACCCACAATCTCGAGAGATTGAGTCTCTGTGCTCTACCAATTGAGGTAACCAGGTGCTAGACATGTTATGTTCTTTGGGCTCTCAGCACATTGACTTTAAAATACAATAATGGATACTACAGTCAATGACTGCAAAAGGATTTTACACTAAATATTAAATGTGATGAGTTTGTTTCACTTCATGTGTATTTGTCCGGTTACTTTTGAACCACTAAAAGGGTTGAATCTCCACACAGTTCTTTCTATACTGATGTCAACCTGCTCAAATTAAAGCTGAGACTTGGCTCTTTAATGTTGGATCCATTATCTTAATTCAGATTCAATGTGCTGAAGCTCAGAGACTGAAGAACAATAACTGTCCAAATACTTCATGTCTTGACTGTAACTGTGTTAATGTTGGTACCTGATTTGATTTAGTTTGAATCCTCTGATAAAATAGTTTATTAGTTGTAAGTACAGGGCAGCTGTGTCTCAGCAGGAAGAGAGGTTTGTCCATTAATTACAGCGCTCCTCCTGTCAACATCAAGTGTCCTTAGGCTAAAACCTCAACCTCAAACCAGCCCTGATGGCCAGACCACCACCTTATATGGTAGCTGGCTGCCATCAGTGTGTGTGAATGGGTGAATGAGAGGCAGCATGTAAAGAGCTGTGGGTAAAAGTTCTATATAAACGCAGCATTTACCAGTTTTTAGGTTTAGTCTGTGAAATCTGAGTCATGATTTTTTTGAGTCTGAGGATTTTGAAGCTCAAGCTGTTTCCATCATTGTTGTGTTCAGTTACCATGGTTACATCTGTTTACTTGTTGACAAGTAAGAGTTACAGTTCACATGACTTAGTATTACATTCAAATCTTGATTTCATAGTGAAATAAAAAAAAGGTCGTCGCTGAAATTTTCTGTCATAGTTTTTACTGAAGACAGTAACACTGACATGTAATCATCTAAACCACTTTATAGCAAAGCATAAATGAGTCTATGTATCTCAGTCAGAGTTCATATATGTGAAGCTGGATAAAAACAAAATAGACCAAAACCTCAAAAGATTGTATAAAGTGTGAAAATCATTACATATGGGCCTCTCTAAAGCCAGCATTGATGGACTCAAGAAATATCTGCAGTCATTTCAAACAAACTGGAACTTGATCTGACCTGAGAGTCTCCAGGGTACAGTGTGGGCTCTTCAGTCCAGCAGACAGAAGCTTCAGCCCTGAATCCTGCAGGTCGTTGTTACTCAGGTCCAGGTGTCTCAGACTAGAGGACTGGGAGCTGAGAACTGAGGACAGAGCTTCACAGCTTCTCTGAGAGGTTACAGCTGCTCAGTCTGAAGAGGAAACAATGAAGAGTCAAATAACATCTGTGTTGAAAGGACAATCAAAGGAACAAAACTCAGTTTGCTCTGCAGCTCACAGCAAACTAACACACCTGCATTTGAAAACTGGACCAAACATCAAACACAGATTTGTTGAGTGAAGCAGAAATATCAGCTCTTTATCCACCTGCTAACCAATGAGGAGTTTCTACATTGATGATCATCTTTCACTGGCTCTGATTCAAATCCTTTCTGTTTTATTCTCAACAAGTTGGAGACATGACAGTTAAATATGACACAATCAAAAGTCTTCAAAAGTATATTTCGATTCAATTCAATTTTATTTACATAGCTTCTTCCACAATCAAAATTGTCTCAAGGCACTTTACAGAGACCCAAAGCCTGACCCCAGATGTATCTGTAGCAGAGTGGAACATTAAATGTGTTAGAAATGGATAATTGTAAACAATAAACAGCAGCAGGTGGGTGGAGCCAGGACCACAGACAGAGAACATGCAGCTCCGGAGCCAGAGATACCTGCAGAAAGGTACAGAGAAAAAGAGACCAGAGAGAAACAAGCACAGGACTACGGGACAGAGAGGACACAGAGTTAATGACATGGAATAAAGGTCAATAAATGTGAGAGTGGGTCTGAGGAAAGAGAAAAGAGAAGAGGTGAGCAGAGGATCATGGGAAGTCCCCCAGCAGCCTAGGCCTACAGCAGCATAACTAAGGATGGTTCAGTTGCCTGAGCCAGCCCTACTATGGGCTTTATCCTTAACAGTGTATAGAAATAATTGTGTCTAACTATAGGTTTAGTCATAATAACTAAAACTCTAACTACAACTAATTATAAGTTTTGTCAAACGAAAAGGTTTTAATTTTAAAATTAGAGAGGCTGTCTGCTTCCTGAACCCAAACTGGCAGTTGGTTTCCACAGAGAGGGGCCTGATAGCTAAAGGCTCGGCCTCCCATTCTACTTTTAGAGATTTTGGGAACCATAAGCAAACCTGCATTCTGGGAAGGCAAGCGATCTGTTGGGATAATATGGTACTATTAGCTCTTTGAGATATGAAGGAGCCTGGCCATTGAGGGCCTTATATGTAAGGAGAAGGATTTTAAAATCAATTCTGGATTTTACAGGAAGCCAATGAAGAGAAGTTAGTACAGGAGTAATATGATCTCTTGCTAATTCCAGTCAGTACTCTCGCTGCAGCATTTGGACCAGCTGGAGGCTTTTAGAGAGTTAACTGGACATCCTGATAATAGGGAATTACAGTAGTCCAACCTAGAAGTAACAAATGCATGGACTAGTTTTTCAGCATCACTCTGAGACAGAATGTTCCTAATCTTACTGATATTGTGCAGGTGAAAGAAGGCGGTCCTAGAGACTTGTTTTATATGCGAGTTAAAGGACAAATCCTGATAAAAAAATAACTCCAAGGTTCCTCACAGTCGTACTGGAGGCTAAATTAATGCCATCCAGAGTAACTATATGATTAGATAAACTGTTTCTGGTTTGGGACCAAACAAAATAACCTCAGTTTTGTCTGAATTCAGAAGAAGAAAGTTACAGGTCATCCATGCCTTTATGACCTGTATGGTCATAAACCAACATGTCATACTTCAGTTAACCATACTTCAGTTAACCTGAAGTATGGCTAACTGAACTGTTTCGTCTGGCTTCATAGATAAATATAGCTGGGTATCATCCGCATAGCAATGGAAATTTATTCCATGCTTCCTGATAATATTGCCTAGGGGAAGCATGTATAAGGTGAACAATATCGGTCCAAGCACAGAACCCTGTGGAACTCCATGACTTACTCTGGTATAAATCATCATTAACATGAACAAACTGGTATCTATCTGATAGATATGATTTAAACCAACCTAGTGCTGTTGCTTTAATCCCAATGACATGTTCCAGTCTTTCCAATAGGATACTATGATCAATAGTGTCAAATGCAGCACTAAGATCTAGCAGGATAAGTATAGAGACGAGTCCATTGTCTGATACTATGAGAAGGTTGTTGGTAACTTTCACCAGTGCTGTTTCTTTGCTATGATGAACTCTAAATCCTGACTGAAAAACTTCAAACAAACCGTTCCTATGTAGATGATCACACAACTGAGTTGCAACAGCCTTTTCAGGAATTTAGAATTAAAGGGGAGATTGGATATAGGTCTATAGTTTGCCAAAATGTCAGAGTCCAGAGAAGGCTTTTTAAGTAAAGGTTTGATAACTGCAACCTTAAAAGCCTGTGGAACATATCCTGTTACCAAAGAGAGATTTATCTGATCTAATATGTGAGTGCCAAGCAAAGGCAAAACATCTTTAAGAAGTCTGGTTGGGATAGGATCCAAAAGACATGTTGATGATTTAGATTTAGTAACTGCTGAAGTCAATTCAGTGAGATCTTTGGGAGAGAAACAGTCTAACGACAAATCGGGACTGGCAGACATTTCTAAAGATGCTGTTCTTGACACACCTACATCATTAACAGTTGTAGGCAGGATAAGATGGATTCTGTCTCTAATGTCTACTATTTTGTTGCTAAAGAAGCTCATAAAGTCATCACTAGTGAGAGCTAGAGGGATGCATGGTTCAACAGAGCTATGGCTCTTTGTCAGCCTGGCTACAGAAAAGAAACCTAGGGTTGTTCTTGTTTTCCTCTATTAATGATGAGTAATAGGCAGGTATTGCCTTTACGAAGGGCTTTTTATACGTTATGAAGCTGTCTTTCCAGGCTAGGCATAAATCCTCTATATTAGTGGATAACCACTTCCTTTCCAGCTTTCATGATATCTGCTTTAAAGTACGTATTTGCGAATCATACCATGGAGCTAGCTTCCTTTGATTAATGACCTTCTTTTTCAGAGGGGCAACAGAGTCAAGGGTCAAACGTAATGAAGCAGCAGTACTATCAACTAGATCAGGGGGTCGGCAACCTTAAATACTCAAAGAGCCATTTGGACTGTCTTCCACAAGAAGAGAAAACGCCCGGAGCCACAAAACCCTTTTGACATCTAAAATGAGGATAACACTGCATATATCATTTTTTGTTTTTTTGTTTTTTTACCTGTATGCTATGTATAAAAGAAACTAGTGTTGCATTTATGAAATCAATGAACTGCTACAGAGAACACGAAATTTTATTTCTGTATGTAACAAAAACTTTTTTGAACTCCGAACAAAAGACATTTGGTTGATGTTAACTTTCAAATAAGATACTCAACAACTATTTGAGTCCTCCTCGTATTGATGAAACTTAAATTATCCACCTGCTCCGTCTGCTTCTCTGTTCCCTCATCACTTTATCGCGTGTATTGGAGCGTGCAGTCAGCTGTCAACCTGAAAATGTTGCCCCGGTTGTCACACATCGGCGGTTGTGACGCATATTTTGAGCAACAAAAATTAAAAACGTTTTAATATTACAAGATCACCAAAATCTTCAAATTTAGAATTACATTTAAAAAACCCTAACCCTAACCCTAACGAACAAAATAAAATAAAAATAAATTTAAATTAAATACTCATTCTTTATTTTCCAAAGTCACAGGGACCCACAGCAGAGGGGTGAAAGAGCCACATAAGACTCTGAAGCCGTGGGTTGCCGACCCTAAACTAGATAATCTATATCTGCTGGAGTAAAGTTCAGGTCATTGCCCTCTGTAAAACTGGCACATGGCAACGGAGTTAATAAAGATGGAATAACTTGCAGTTAGTACAATAACTGTGCAGTTCATTATTGTAAATTCAAATGTTACTAAAGAATGATGGGATAAAACAGGGTTCTGAAGGAATACTGTCAAATATTCAGCTTCTATGCCATAAGTCAGTACAAGATCAAGGTGTGATTAAAACAGTGAGTTGGTTTAACATTTTGAATTTTGAATAGAATGCAGTCTTAAGGCCGTCATTGTCACTATCTACATGAATGTTAAAGTCACCCACTATAATTGCTTTATCCGTACTAAGCACTAAATCAGATAAAAATTCTGTGAATTCAGACAAAAACTCTGAGTAAGCAGCAGGTGGACAATACACCACAGCAAATAGGACTGGTTTTTCTGTCTTCCAGTTTGGATGTGAGAGGCTGAGGATAAGGCTTTCAAAATGAGTTAAACTCGACTTAGGTCTGGGATTAATTAATAAACTTGAGTGGTAGATTGCTGCCACTCCTCCTCCTCGGCCTGTGCCTCAAGGAATGTGATAATTAATATGACTAGCAGGGGTTGACTCATTTAGACTGACATACTCTTCCTCCTGCAGCCAGGTCTCAGTAAGACAGCATAAATCAATCTGCTGATCCATTATCAAATCATTTACTAACAGAGATTTAGACAAGAGAGCTCTAATGTTTAATAGCCCACATCTAATTGTGGTGTTTTTTGGTTTAGATACTTTTGTAGTTTTAATTTTTTTGAAGTTTTTATGAATAACACCTGTTGCCTTTTTTGGTTTATACACTTTTTGTTGACGAGGAGCAGAAACAGTCTCTATATGATAAAGGGAATTGTTGGAATGGTAGGAATCATGGGAGGGTGACAGCTCTAGAGAAACTGCAGAGAAGCGTGTAGGACTGCAACTCTGCCTCCTGGTCTCAACTCTGGGTTGTCATGACTTTGGTTGTCTAATAAAATGTGCCATATTTCTAGATATGAGAGCTGCACCATTCAAAGTGGGATGGATGCCGTCTCTCCTAATCAGACCAGGTTTTCCCCAAAAAGTTTTCCAGTTGTCAATGAAGGCCACAACGTTTGCTGGACACCACCCAGACAGCCAGCAACGGAATGATGACATGCTTGACTAAACATGTCATCACTGGTCAAATCGGGCAGGGGTCCAGAGAACACTACGGAGTCCAACATTGTTTTGGCATAGTTACACACCGATTCCACATTAATTTTAGTGACCTCCGATTGGCGTAATCGGGTGTCATTATCGGCAAAGTGAATAACAATCTTACCAAATTTATGTTTATCCCTAGCCAGCAGTTTTAAATAGGATTCAACGTCGCCCGCTCTGGCCCCAGGAATGCATTTAACTAAGGTCGCTGGGGTCTCTAACTTCACATTTTGCAAAATAGAGCTGCCAATAACCAGAGTTTATTCCTCAGTGTGTCGTTGATTGGAGAAAATCTCTTTGAAATGTGAAGTGGTTGGTGATGAACCACAGGCCGTTGTGGTTTTCTATGGTGCAGAGCCGAGCCTCTACCTCCTGTGAGTTCTGAAGATTTCACTGAAGTCAACAGACATTATTCATGACAACTGACTGAAATGAAGTGAAACTGAAGGAATAATTCTTAGTCTGAGAAAAGAAAAAGTCACAATATGGAACAACAACTATTTCAAATCTCATTCATTCATCCATTCATTCATTGATTCAAGATGAATGGATTCAAGTTCTGAATGAAGATAAACCAGGTTGAATCTTGGATTAAAGATATAAGATCTACAACAGTAACAGACAGTGAACTGACCTCAGAGTCTCCAGTCTACAGTGTGGACTCTCCAGAGAACCACACAGCAGCTTCACTCCTGAATCCTGCAGCTTGTTGTAGCTCAGGTCCAGGTGTCTCAGATGGGAGGGGTTGGACTTCAGAGCTGAGGCCAGAGAAGCACAGCTGATCTCTGACAACCTGCAGGAACTCAATCTGAATAAAGAATAAATCATGTGTTTATCCACACATTTTAGTCTGTTTTATTACTTTTTTAATTACTTAATTGATTAATTAATTAATTATATTATTTTGCTATTTTGATCATTTATCCTATCTCCAGTGTTTTTTCATTGCAAAGCCTTGAGATTTATGATAGTGTTTCCTCAGTTCCTGTTTTTATTGGAAACTTTACTTAACTGTGGTTATTGTTGGATTTTGGGTGTGTGCCTGTGTGGGGTGGAGGGACTAACACTGTGCACAGTGCTTTGTCCTGCAATTTATTTGTATGAAAAGTGAAATAAAAATATGAAATGAAGTGAAACTGAAGGAATAATTCTTAGTCTGAGAGAAGAAAAAGTCACAATATGGAACAACAACTATTTACAATCTCATTCATAAATTCATTCATTCAAGATGAGTGGATTCAAGTTCTGGATGAAGATAAACCAGGTTCAGTTGTGGATTAAAGATCTAAGATCTACAACAGTAACAGATAGTGAACTGACCTCAGAGTCTCCAGTCTACAGTGTGGACTCTCCAGAAAACTACACAGCAGCTTCACTCCTGAATCCTGCAGCTTGTTGTAGCTCAGGTCCAGGTGTCTCATATGGGAGGGGTTGGACTTCAGAGCTGAGGCCAGAGAAGCACAGCTGATCTCTGACAAACTGCAGGAACTCAATCTGAATAAAGAATAAATCATGTGGATAAAAATCATTTCTAATCCAATCAGATATGTCCTAATCAATGAGCTTTCACTGACATGAGTAGGGGACTTTGTCCTTCTCTTATTGTGGATCATCATAATGTCAGCCTTCTACACACATCATCCAAATGTCACCACAACATTCATACAGCTATTCATGTCAACACATATTCATAACATGCTGCTGAGCTCAGTCAAGTCTATTGGTTTATAAAGCTCTTAATGGTCTTGGTCCCACCTATTTATCAGATTTGCTTTTAACCTATGAGCCTCTAGAACCCTCTGGTCTTCTGGCAGTGGCCTTTTAATTAAACCTAAAGTGAGAACAAAACCTATGGAGAAGCCTCCTTTTATTACTAAGGTCCACGTCTCTGGAACAGCCTCCCTGAAGACCTGAGGGCAGAAGAGAACTCTGATACTTTTAGAAGCAAACTCAAGACCTACCTCTTTAATCTGGGTTTGTTTATTTATTTGTCTGTTTATCCACACATTTTAGTACATTTTATTCCTCTTTTATTTATTTATTTATTGTTTGTTTGTTTGTTTGTTTGTTTTCTGGGATTTCTGTATTTACTCTGTCAAATTTTCTTTTAACATTTTTCTGATCATATCTCAAACTTTGATTTCTTTTTATTCACTTTATTCTATTATCATTTTGATTGTTCATGTTATTTATTTATTTAATATTATTTTCCTATTTTGATTATTTATCCTGTCTCCAGCGTTTTCTCATTGCAAAGCCTTGAGATTTATCATAGTGTTTCCTCAGTTCCTGTTGTATTGGAAACTTTACTTATCATTTACACTGTGGTTATTGATGGATTTTGGGTGTGTGCCTGTGTGGGGTGGAGGGACTAACACTGTGTACAGCACTTTGTGCTACAATGTATTAATATGAAAAGTGCTATAAAAATAACATCTGATTGTTTGAACTGACTAAAATGAAGTGAAACTGAAGGAATAATTCTTAGTCTGAGATAAGAAAAAGTTACAATATGGAACAACAACTATTTACAATCTCATTCATTCATTCATTCAAGATGAATGGATTCAAGTTCTGGATGAAGATAAACCAGGTTCAGTTGTGAACCCATGGCTCACGGGGGAGGTCTACAGGCTCCTGAGGGTGAGGAATGCTGCCTTCAGAGCTGGGGACAACGTGGGCCTAAGGACAGCAAGGGCAAACCTGTCACGTGGCATCAGAGAAGCAAAGAGGCAGTATTCCAGGAAGATCACGCAGCGCTTCAGGGACAGCAGAGACACCCAGAGTCTGTGGCAGGGGATACAGTCCATCACGGACTACAAGCCCACACCGCAGACAGCCGACAGCTCCACCTCTCTGCCGAATGAGCTGAGCGAATTCTTCGCTCGCTTTGAGGCACACAACAGCATCCCTGCACAGAAAGCACCACCCCTCCTGGCGACCAGGTGTTGACTCTATCCCGGTCAGCGTGAGGAGATCCCTCAGTAGGGTCAACGCATGCAAAAGCCCGGGTCCTGACAACATCCTGGTCGAGTATTGAGAGACTGTGCTGCGGAACTCACAGATGTCTTCACAGACATTTTAACACATCGCTGAGCCAGGCTGTTGTCCCCACGTGCCTCAAAGCCTCCACCATCATTCCCGTGCCGAAGAAGCCATCTCCTCCTGCTTCAATGACTACCCCGTCCTGTTGCACTCACACCCCATCCTAATGAAGTGCTTTGAACAGTTAGTCATGCATCACATTAAGTCATCTCTCCCCCACCCTGGACCCTTTTCAGTTTGCATATCGGTCCAAGCGCTCGACCGATGATGCAATTTCAACAACCCTCCACTCAGCCCTCACACACCTGGACACTAAAACTCATATGTCAGAATGCTGTTTATAGACTTCAGTTCAGCATTCAACACAATCATCCCTCAGCAACTTATTCATAAACTGGACCAACTGGGGATCAACACCTCAATGTGCAACTGGCTGCTGGACTTCCTGACAGCACCATCACACTGAACACGGGGGCCCCCCAAGGATGCGTGCTGAGCCCCCTCCTCTTCACCCTGCTGACCCATGACTGCACACCATCACACAGCTCCAACCTCTTCATCAAGTTTGCAGATGACACAACTGTGGTAGGTCACATCAACAACGACGATGAGACATACTACAGGAGTGAGGTGAGCCGCCTGGCCGAGAGTGGTGCAGTGTCAACAACCTCTCCCTGAACGTGGAGAAGACAAAGGAGATTGTCATAGACTTCAGGAGAGCGCACGCCCAGCACACCCCACTAACCATCCACGGTGCTGTTGTGGAGAGAGTGAGCAGCACCAAGTTCCTGGGTGTGCACATCTCAGAAGACCTCTCCTGGTCAAAAACACTGCATCACTGACCAGCAAAGCCCAACAGCGACTCTACTTCCTCCGTAAACTGAGGAGAGCCAGAGCCCCAGCCCCATCATGTGCAGTTTCTACAGGGGCACCATAGAGAGCATCCTGACCAGCTGCATCACTGTGTGGTATGGCACCTGCACCGTGTCCTGCCGGAAGAAGCTACATCTGTAGTGAGAGCAGCTGAGAAGGTCATGGGTGTCTCTCTCCCTCCCTTCAGGACATCTACCACACTCGTCTCACCCGCAAAGCCCTCTGCATTGCAGGTGATCCCACCCACCTGATCCAACAGCTTCTTCAGTCTGCTGCCATCCGGAAGGAGACTGAAGAGTCTCCGGCCAGAACCAGCAGACTGAGAGACAGTTTTGTCCACCAAGCTGTCAGGATGCTGAACTCTCTCCCTGCCTTGCCGTCCCTCCCCTGAGGACCCCCCGCACACACACGAACCCTAGACCCTCACCCACATCCCCCTCTGAACCCCCGGAAATATGGACTCATTCCACACACACACACACACACACCAGCTGAGCTGAAACAAACTTGCACCGACACTTACATTCAGCTGCTGCAATATAACCCTGTTACTGCTTAAATTACATAATTTGAGCTAAAATTACACACAAATTCTTTTGTGTCACTGTTTTTGTATTATATACAACTCTCTTCTCAACTGAGATATGTTTATACTGTTTATACTGCTTATGTTTATTTATGTTTATACTGTTTTTAATTTTATTTTTTTTTACCGTAACACTGCGGGCCTAGGGAGCACTGCAATTTCAAAACCTGTGTATGACCTGTACATATGGTTTTGACAATAAAGTTGACTTTGACTTTGACTTTGAATTAAAGATATAAGATGATAAGATATAAGATGATAACATAGAGAAGATAAACTGACCTGAGAGTCTCCAGGGTACAGTGTGGACTCTTCAGTCCAGCAGACAGAAGCTTCACCCCTGAATCCTGCAGGTCATTGTTACTCAGGCCCAGGTCTCTCAGACTAGAGGACTGGGAGCTGAAAACTGAGGACAGAACTTCACAGCTTCTCTTTGAGAGGTTACAACTGCTCAGTCTGAAGAGGAAACAATGAAGAAAAAGTCAAATAACATTTGTGTTGAAAGGACAATCAAAGGCAAAACTCTCAGTTTGCTCTGCAGCTCACAGCAAAATAACATTTTTCATTTTAATTTACTGATCCGTCCTGGGGAAATTACTCTGCATTTTACCCACACCAAGTGAAAGAAACACTGTGGTTGGTCAAGGGATCGAACCCATGACCCTCCGATCTCAGGCCGGTCCAAAGCCACACTCTTAACTTGCTGCTGCTTTGAGTTGTTGAGTGAAGCAGAAATATCAGCTCTTTATCCACCTGCTAACCAATGAGGAGTTTCTACATTGATGATCATCTTTCATTGGCTCTGATTCAAATCCTTTCTGTTTTATTCTCAACAAGTTGGAGACATGACAGTTAAATATGACACAATCAGTAATAAACAGACATGTGCAGTCAAGGCCATAAGTATTTGGACAGTTAGACATGTTTTTGTTCTTCAGGCTCTCAGCACATTGACTTTAAAATATAATAATGGATACTACAGTCAATGACTGCAAAGGATTTTACACTAAATATTAAATCTGATGAGTTTGTTTCACTTCATGTGTATTTGTCCAGTTACTTTTGAACCACTAAAAGGGCTGAATCTCCCACACAGTTCTTTCTATACTGATGTCAACCTGCTCAAATTAAAGCTGAGACTTGGCTCTTTAATGTAGGATTCATTATTTTAATTCAGATTCAATGTGATGAAGCTCAGAGCTCAGAGATGATGATAAGGAATTAAAGAAGAGAGGAATTTATTTTCCCTCCTGCTTAATAAAATAGCAGAGTCTTTATATAATGATGAATAAATCCAACTATCTATACACTTACAGAGCTTTGTTAGAGACTTTGACAACTGGCAGCAGTTTCAGAAGATCCTCCTCTGAAGCAGAGTATTTCTTCAGGTCAAACACGTCCCAGATCTTTTTCTGATGACAGTAAGATGAAGACCAGAGCTGACCATTGAGCAGGAGACAGTTCACCTGTGGAGAGACGTCCTGACCTCAGGGACTGTTGGATCTGCTCCACTAGAGAACGATCATTCAGTTCATTCAGACAGTGGAACAGGTTGATGCTTTGCTCTGCAGAGGGAGTCTCTTGAATCTTCTTCTTGATGTACTGGACTGTTTGCTGATTGGTCTGTGAGCCACTTCCTGTCTGTGTCAGCAGACCTCGTAGAGAGAGTCTGATTGGTCTGCAGTGAAAGACCCAGGAGGAAGCGGAGGAACAAGTCCAGGTGTCCATTTGGACTCTGTAAGGCCTTGTCCACAGCCCTCTGGTAGAGCTGTGTTGGATCGGGTTTGTCTGTGGACAGTTTAGACCAGTTTGAGGTTGATTGTTCTTCTGACAGCAGATTGACTCCAGACTTGATGAAGGTCAGATGGACATGAAGAGCAGCCAGAAACTCCTGAAGACTCAGATGGACGAAGCAGAACACCTTGTCCTGGTACAGTCCTCTCTCCTCTTTAAAGACCTGTGTGAACACTCCTGAGTACACTGAGGCTGCTCTGATATCGATGCCACACTCTGTCAGGTCTGATTCATAGAAGATCAGGTTTCCTTTCTGCAGCTGCTCAAAAGCCAGTTTTCCCAGAGACTCAATCATCTTCCTGGTCTCTGGACTCCAGTGTGGATCTGTCTCAGCTCCTCCATCATACTTAACATTCTTCAGTTTGGACTGAACCACCAGGAAGTGAATGTACATCTCAGTCAGGGTCTTGGGCAGCCCTCCTCCCTCTCTGGTTTCCAAAACATCCTCCAGAACTGTAGCAGTGATCCAGCAGAAGACCGGGATGTGGCACATGATGTGGAGGCTTCGTGAAGTCTTGATGTGGGAGATGATCCTTCTGACCTGCTTCTCCTCTCTGAACCTCTTCCTGAAGTACTCCTCCTTCTGTGGGTCAGTGAACCCTCTGACCTCTGTCACCATGTCAACACACTCAGGAGGGATCTGATTGGCTGCTGCAGGTCGTGTGGTTATCCAGAGGCGAGCAGAGGGAAGCAGTTTTCCCCTGATGAGGTTTGTCAGCAGCACATCCACTGAGGTGGACTCTGTAACATCAGTCAGGATCTCAGTGTTGTGGAAGTCCAGAGGAAGTCGACACTCATCCAGACCGTCAAAGATGAACAGAACCTGGACCTCTTCAAACCTGCAGAGTCCTGCTTCTTTGGTTTCAGTAAAGAACTGATGAACAAGTTCCACCAAGCTGAACTTTTCTCTTTCAGCACATTCAGCTCTCTGAAAGTGAATGGAAATGTGAAGTGTATGTCCTGGTTGGCTTTGTCTTCAGCCCAGTCCAGAGTCAACTTCTGTGTTAAGACTGTTTTCCCAATGCCAGCCACTCCCTTTGTCATCACTGTTCTGATTGGTCCGTCTCTTCCAGGTGAGGCTTTAAAGATGTCTTCTTGTCTGATGCTTGTTTCTGGTTTGGCTGGTTTCCTGGATGCTGTTTCAATCTGTCTGACCTCATGTTCATCATTGACCTCTCCAGTCCCTCCCTCTGTGATGTAGAGCTCTGTGTAGATCTGATTCAGAAGGGTTGGGTTTCCTGCTTTAGAGATCCCCTCAAACACACACTGGAACTTCTTCTTCAGAGTAGATTTAAGTTTACGTTGACAAACTGGAGCAACATGTCCTGAATGAACAAACAAGAAACAACATCAATGACTGATTCATAAAGAAAACATGACATGTTCATCCCCCTAAAGAAAACACATGAACATATTTCCCTCCATGTCTTGAGACATTAGTAAATGTCCCATTTGTCCATCATGTTGAATCTTTAGAGAAATCCTCTTACTGCTGTGCAGACAGTCAGCCAGCTCCTCCTGCTTCATTCTCCTCAGGAAGTTCACTGTGATCTTCACAAAAGCCTCTCTGCTGCTCCTCCTCTGCTCTTCATCCTCACCATCCAACACCTCCTCATCCTCCCTCTGACTCTCTGAGCATTCTGGGTAATCTGGACTCACAACCTTCTGGATCTTTTCAGCTCCTTCTTCACAAAAGTGACAATGTTCTCCTCCAGCAGCTGGAACAGATATATCGATATAAAAGATATATCGATATATTTTAAATGGGATATGAAATTAGGCCATATCGTATATATCGATATAGTTCAAACTTGCGCTGTGATCCTTGATCCATCCAGTGCGCATGCGTCACTACGTGTGCAGCCTGTTACGGCAGCTCCCGATTTTCTTTCACTTTTATTCTACTTTTCTTATCTTTGAGGCACTTTTCGTTATTTTTCTTTAATACGTTGGATTACTTTCTTTTCATCACACTGAGACATGTGGGTTGTGAGATTTTTGGGGCTTTTTGTTTGCCGTTGCGTTACTTTTTTTCGGCGTAGCGACGCAACAACACCACACGGCCCGCATTGTTTACACCAGGGATCAGCTGTTAGACCTCAAGCCGGCTTTTTTCACTGACAAGGCAAGAGGAGATCCCTGTTGAAATTTGGCGCAAGACACACCGGGGATGCAGAGGAAACAAAAGTTACGGAGGAAGAGGAGGCTCTGAAACATCAAAGGAGAAGTGTCTCCCTCTATCATAATGCCGGGAACGTGAGGGTCCCTCGCAAATAAGATGGACGAGCTGATGGCGCTGGCCCAGAGTCAGAGGGAGTATCGTGAGTGTAGTGTGATGTGCTTCACGGAGACATGGCTACACCAGGATGTTCCTGATGATAACGCTACCATCAGGGGCTTCCACACGGTCCGTGCCGACAGAGACTGCGTCAGGAGCGGTAAGCGCAAAGGAGGAGGGCTTGCCATTCTGGTGAATAATCGGTGGGTAACCCCGCTCACATCACCATGAAGGAGCGCATCTGTGGCCCGGATGTTGAACTGTGTGCTGTCGGAATTCGTCCATATTATCTGCCCAGGAGTTTTCTCATGTTATCATGGTGGCAGTTTATGTTCCCCCTCTGCAAACCCAAACACCGCGTGTGACGTCATTCACTCTGCAATAGCCCGGTTACAGACTCCGCACCCGAGTGCATTCATTGCTATCTCGTGTGACTTCAAAAAAATTTCCCTACGGGAATTAATAAAGTTTTTCTGATTCTGATCTGATCTGATCCAAGCAAGCTGCTAACCTGGAGCTCTCAGCACCGCTTCCAGAGCTGAATGGGTGGCTGAGGATGCAGTGCTTCGGTCACATATTACACTTGGCTATTGGTGTTTTTACTTTGTGTTTTATGCTGCTATTTCGACCAGGTCTCTGTTGAAAAACTGATTGTTAAATAGAGGTTAAATAAATTAATCGTGACATGACATGACATGTCATATTTGGCTTTGACTTTGACTGAACATTTGCTCTCACTTTGTGATAAAAATATCGGGATATATATCGTAAATCGATATTCAGCCTGAAGATATCGGGATATGACTTTTGGTCCATATCGCCCAGCCCTATTTGCCACTAAAGCCTGTGTTTCAGCCTGATCATGTTCATTTACTGTGTCATTCATGAAGCCTGGAGACAAAACACAATCACTTGATCTTTCATAGAAGACCAGTTATACAGGACAGCTGTCTGATACATTTTAAACTCAGCTGCAGCTCACTTCTTTGCAGCAGAGGGAGGCTGTCCTTTGAAATCAATGAGGCGATGCTTTGACCTGTCACTCTTCATGGACACACAGCTGGGCTCAGGTCCATGTTCAGGTCCAGGTCTAGCAGAGTCTGGTGTGTGCTGCTGCTCTGGCCTTCAACACACACACACACAGAGCTTTGAGTGTGAATAATGATGGTGCAGTGATGTGAGTGCTGAGCTCTGACATGGAGAAGCGTCATGGACAGTTAGAGATCCTCATCTCACCTCTGAGCTTTGGTCTGGATCTCATGGTCCCCACACAGACTGCTTTTTAGGGGAGGGGCTCCTCCTCTCTGTCCTCACACTGATTCATGATGCTGAATTCACATCCACATCAGCTCACACACACTTTCTACCTTCGCCTGGAAAGAAAACACAAATCATTCATCTGCACATCAACTGAAATCCTCCTCTCCATCATTTGTCCTGTAGAAATATCAGCTGCTCCTCCACTGATTGGCTCTTCTTTCCTCTTTCATATCAGTGTCAGCTGAATGCAGTCAGACAGCAGTGTGAGGCAGAGGAAGCTGCCATCAGCTGCTGTACTTCCACTGTCAGTCCACTAGATGGGGTCATGAAGCTGCAGTGAAGTGCAGAGCAGCACACACAGGATCCTGGGACGAGCATTTCCATTCACTGACACACAGACAGACTGAGATCCACTGGTTTTATCTGACACAATCTAAAACTCCTGTTTTCTAATTTCACTTGAGTAAAAGTACACGAGTGTAATCAGTAAAATATACTTCAACTGTCAAAAGTCAAAGTGCTGATCGTGCAGAACAGACTCATTTGGTTTTTATTTCAAATCTTAATCTGAAAAGTAACTGTAGCTGTGAAATAAATGTAGTAAAACAGTGAAATATTTCCTCTGAAAAGTTATGAAGTCAAAGTATAAAGAAGCAGAAAATGGAAACACTGGAGTTTCAGTGCAGCACTGCAATAAAAGTACTGAGTTACTTTTCACTACAAAAGTATTAGATTCCAAACAACTTGTACATGCTTTTCAAAATAAAAGACTGAGAATTTCAATAAAGCCTTTACAATAATATTAAAACTTTTTTAAATAAAATCTCTTTCATTTAATCATTGATCACGTTTAAGTACAATTTTACATAAAGAACCTAGTTCCTGTTGGAGGAGGAGCAGAGGCCTGAGGCCTGTACTACGAAGCAGGATTTGGGTTTGGCACAGTAACTTCAGGTTTAACAACAATTCCACGACAACCCCACAAAAACATGAACGTCAGAAAACTCAGGTAACAACAGGTAGTACTGACGATAAAACATTAAACCTGCTGACATTTACCTTCAGACAGAGAAAATGTAGTTACAGTTGCAGTTACTGTGGTGATTTAGTTGGTCAGCTTGAAATGTTTTTTACCTGCTTGGATCAAAAAGTGTAACAAAGCTTTTATTCAGTGAACATTCTGTATCTCCAACAGACTAACACCTTAACTTCAAATGTTTTACATGAATCATCATCTCCATCATTTCTTCTGTAGAAATCTCAGCTGCTCCTCCTGCTCTGAGAAGGAGGCCCATGAGTCCATGTCTGTTACAGACCATATCCTGTAATTTCACCATGGTTCAATCGTCTGTAAAATACTTTACAGACGATTTCACGCACTTTGATATCGACGTACTCTTTTTCATCAGGACTTCACTAATCTGACTTGTAGACTCCTCACAGTTTCTTTTCCTGCTCACACACACACATTGTCTAAATCTCTGTTAGTGAATGATTTGATAATGGATCAGCAGATTGATTTATTCTGTCTGACTGAGACCTGGCTGCAGGAGGAAGAGTATGTCAGTCTAAATGAGTCAACCCTGCTAGTCATATTAATTATCACATTCCTCGAGGCACAGGCCGAGGAGGAGGAGGCAGCAATCTACCACTCAAGTTTATTAATTAATCCTAGACCTAAGCCGAAATATAGTACATTTGAAAGCCTTATCCTCAGCCTCTCACATCCAAATTGGAAGACAGAAAAACCAGTACTATTTGCTGTGGTGTATCGTCCACCTGCTGCTTACTCAGAGTTTTTGTCTGAATTCACTGAATTGTTATCTGATTTAGTGCTTAGTGCGGATAGAGTAATTATAGTGGGCTTAATTTTAATATTCATGTCGATACTCCACAATGACAGCCTTAAGACTGCTTTCTATTCAGTATTAGACTCAATTGGCTTTTTACAAAATGTTAACAAACCAACTCACTGTTTTAATCACACCCTTGATCTTGTACTAACCTATGGCATAGAAGCTGAATATTTGACAGTATTCCTCTTAACCCTGTTTTATCTGATCATTCTTTAGTAACATTTGAATTTACAATAATGAACTGCACAGCATCTGAGAAAAAAATTAACTACTGTAGATTTCTGTCTGATAATGCTGTTATCAAATATAAGGAAGCTATTCCATCTTCATTATCTCCGCTGCCATGTGCCAGTTTTACAGAGGGCAATGGCTCAAACGTTACTCCAGCAGATATAGACTATCTAGTTGATAATACTGCTGCTTCATTATGCTCAACCCTTGACTCTGTTGCCCCTTTGAAAAGAAGGTCAGTAATCAGAGGAAGCTAGCTCCATGGTACAGTTCACAAATACGTACTTTAAAACAGATATCACGAAAGCTGGAAAGGAAATGGTTATCCACTAATTTAGAGGAATTTCGCCTAGCCTGGAAAGACAGCTTTATAACGATAAAAAAGCTCCTTCAGAAGGCAAGAACTGCCTATTACTCATCATTAATAGAGGAAAACAAGAACAACCCTAGGTTTCTTTTCAGCACTGTAGCTAGGCTGACAAAGAGCCATAGCTCTGTTGTACCATCCATCCCTCTAGCTCTCACTAGTAATGACTTTATGAGCTTCTTTAGCAACAAAATAGTAGACATTAGAGACAGAATCCATCTCATCCTGCCTACAACTGTTAATGATGTAGGTAAGTCTAGAACAGCATCTTTAGAAATGTCTGCCAGTCCTGATTTGTCGTTAGACTGTTTCTCTCCCATAGATCTAGCTGAATTGACTTCAATAGTTTCTAAATCTAAATCATCAACATGTCTTTTGGATCCTATCCCGACCAGACTTCTTAAAGATGTGTTGCCTTTGATTGGCACTCACATATTAGATCAGATAAATCTCTCGTTGGTTACAGGATATGTTCCACAGGCTTTTAAGGTTGCAGTTATCAAACCTTTTACTTAAAAAGCCTTCTCTGGACTCTGACATTTTGGCAAACTATAGACCTATATCCAATCTCCCTTTAATTCTAAAATTCTTGAAAAGGCTGTTGCAACTCAGTTGTGTGACCATCTACATAGGAACGGTTTGTTTGAAGTTTTTCAATCAGGATTTAGAGTTCATCATAGCACAGAGACAGCACTGGTGAAAGTTACCAACGACCTTCTTATAGCATCAGATAATGGACTCGCTCTCTATACTTGTCCTGCTAGATCTTAGTGCTGCATTTGACACCATTGATCATAATATCCTATTGATAGATTGGAACATGTTATTGGGATTAAAGGAAGAGCACTAGACTGGTTTAAATCATATCTATCAGATAGATACCAGTTTGTTCATATTAATGATGATCCCTCCATATATACCAGAGTAAGTCATGGAGTTCCACAGGGTTCTGTG